>CM062295.1:764918970-764954623 GCA_031216915.1 Pictodentalium vernedei
TTAAGATTTGACCGATGAAGGGTGGGCCACCTCAATCGCAAGCCCTCGAAAATTCTACCCACCCCCCCCCCCCCCCCCAAAAAGGGTGAGTCAGAAAAAAATGTAACTAAGGTGCTGATTTCGATCGAATAAACGCAATGTAGTTTGGCCGTTGAAGATAGAGTGAGATTTGGCACATAAGAGGTTTACTCCCTCAACCCCAGCCAGGGACCGACCTGGGCATGCGCCAGTGCGTATTTGGTTCTGAAACATCAGGACCTGGCTCTTAAATCTCAGAAATAGGCTTCTCAGTTGGCGCGTAACTTCTCAGATCATATTTTGATATTCTTTCGATGGATAATTGAGAGAGACACTCTTACATGTATTATATATATGATTATCATTTATCATTGTTGTAGAGTGCTTAAGTTAATACTTCAAGTCTTAATTACCAAGCATTAATCTTCACTGTGGTTTCTGATCAAGTCTTGGCTGCCTAAATAGGCAGCCAAGACTTGATCAGAAACCACAGTGAAGATTAATGTTTGCTATAGTGTACTAAATGAAAATGATGAGAGCTATTACATACTTGCAGTGTGTGTTACAAACAGCAGTGTGACTCCGTAAATTGAAATCTGGCGCATGAATTGAAAAAATAGGTTCCGAGGCTAAAGCGTATTTTAAATAGTCCTGATCGGTCCCTGCCAGCCCTCGAAATCCGAGCACGAAAAGAGCTAGTAAAAGAACATGTAATTTATGGGCCGACTTCGGTCCAGTAAACGGCTTGAAGGCTGACCGTTGACGACCGAGTGGAGTTAGACACGTAAGGGGTGGACCCCATCAACCTAATTCAAAAATGTCATTTTGAAAATGAAACACTGATCAGGAAACATTTTAAGAGTGTTAATGAAGACGGTTGAATCTGCTTTCGTGATGGGTTAGTCACTTCAGCCCAAAGAGTGATTTGCTTTGAAATTAACAGAGAGAAAAGGAGGTGTAATTATGGGGTGGTGGTGTAGTGTCGGCCATACTTGTAGAAGTATTCTTTTTGCCTTATTTGGGCTTTTATTAAGTCTCATGATATCGAATATAATGAGATGAAGGCTTCTCAGACGTGCCATTGGGTCGCCCTCTAGGAAATTACATATGAGTTGCATTCAAGTAAGGAAACCCACTTTGACCGAATGGTGGCCGAGTTGGAAAGTGCACTGGTCTCTCGCTTATGCCAGACGTCCCGAGAACGATCCCCAGTCATGGAATGTTCTCGGGTTGTCAAAACACTATCTATCAGCATCAAATGTCACAGCATGCAGTCCGATCGACTGGGGTCGTCAATTGGCTGTCCCATTTACGGATAGAGATTCATTCCGTGCAGGCTAAAGATCCCTTCGTAGTATTCGAAAGAGCGAGACCCGAAATTGCTGCTGCGGATGTCATCCCACATACTGCCACATTATGCCCACATAGACAAGCCATTGAGCGAAGGAGAAGCTGAAGTCCTTAATATAAATTGTATAGCGTGCTCGCAAATATTATGAAAATCAATGAACTTAAAACAAAAAAGTTGGGAAGCGTTCTCAAAACATTGTCACACCCTTACTGGATCGGAACGGTATTCAGTTCTAGGTTAAGTACCTCAAGTGATAATCTGCGGATTAAGTTCGGCTACGTTCTGTTGATTGATATTCAGCTTGGCAGCAATAGGCCTATGTGGAACTACAGTACAAGACAAAAGACTAATATTACACATACATATGAATGGTAAAACGACATTTTGAGAATACATCACGTATTAGTCGATTGCGTATACTTACCAGCACTTCATTGTATTAAAAAATGTAGTTTTCCGTTTAGTGTTTTGATTTAGACTGGGGCTGGCAATATTTTGAAATTTCATGATCTGCATTTGAAGAAGAAAAATCGATTAACGTCGACATTAATCCTACTCTATACAGAAAACAATATTTTTGGTCATTAGTTCCTCGGGCCAGACATTCTTTAGACATCCAAGCATGCTGCACGTCTACTGCTCTCCGAGGAAAATTCAGACTCTTGATCATCTCAGGTCCAAACCTGAGCCTAGGCTCAGGTTTGGACCTAAGGTGTTAAAGAGTCTAATAATAGCCGCATTGAGATATAAGAAGGCAATTGCACTCCTTGGCAAACTGAGGAAGGCACTTCTTTGTACTCACATACTTTCTAGAACGCCAAACCTGGAGTCACGTGTTGTACCTTTATACTTCCTTCCTATCTCAATTACAATCTATTTTGATATTCTACAGCATCTGACAATTCTTATAAGTACGACGATGGGGAGTGTGTGGGGGGCGGGGGCTTAAGGGGGGGGGGGGGAGTAATAACTATTATTACTTTCCAAAGTGTGATTTACTGGGATTTCCGGGCATGATTATAAACGATAGCTTCACAAGTGAATTTTGCAATCAACAATTGTGCCATGTATCCCACACTTGCAAAAATAATTCTTGAATAACTATTATTGTCATTTTTTGTCTCAAAAACATAGGTTATGACCCCTCATTGGAACGAGCTCAACGAGCTCGTTCCAATGAGGGGTCATAACCTATGTTTTAGAGACAAAAAGGAAAAAATAATGAAAATTAATTGACGAGTTTTGATAATAGCGCTGGCCGTTTTTGGCCGTTACGTTAGGTAAAGGGTTAAATAATATAATTATCAGTAGTATAGGATGCACAGATCTGGCCTTTTTACCAGGACCTCGGAAAGGGGGGTCAGACCCCGACCACGGGGCATTGACCTCGGTGCCCAAATCCATTAGGCCTCCCCTCCCCCTCCCCTCTCCACACTAGGCCTAGGTTATTTTAAGGCGCCCCCTCACCCTACCCGCACCGTATGTACCCTATTTTTTAGGCTATCCTTCCCAAAGCCCATTAGGGGGCCAGACTATGTATAGCCCATTTAGGCTTTCCCCACATTGTTTAGGTTTTCCCTGTATGTGGGCTCCCCTTCCAAAAGCCCAGTCCCTCCCCACCAAAGCTCTGCACTGTTCCTCCCCTTTCCAAAGGTTAGCCCAAAGCAAACTGAGGTGCCCTTATGAGTACTAACAAAAGAGTGCCACCATCCCCTATCCCTCCCTGCCCCTCCCATAACTTTATTTCTTGGTAAATATCTTTAAGGTGAATGTTGTCACGGACATGTACATGTAACGGCATACAAAATGCTTTAGACATAAAGACTACCTGGTTTTGTTTAGACATGTCATAAAGGAATTATGATAGAGAGAATCTTTGTTTATAAGAAGATATGATAGTGTCACGTTGTATAATTATGCAAATAGATAAGGGACAACTGGTATGTTTGATTATGTCATAGATAAAGGTATTATGATAAAGGGCTCCTTTGTTTATAAGAAGCTTAATATGATGAAGACCATGTACACTGTTTGATTATGTCATAGATAAGATGGTGTCACGTCGCAGGTGTTTGATAACCCAGTAAGATCGCGGCGATGTCTGATTGGTCAAACAGTTGTCCAATCAGATCATCCCACACGGCGGTATGTTCCATGGGACCAATAGATAAGTGTGTTGTAAAATTATTCCACGCAGGTGCTCTCTGATTGGTCAAACAACTGTCTAATCAGATCGTGCCATGCAGTATTTTCTGCGTGGCGAATGGATGAGTGATCCGGAGTGTGACAATAAAAGGCAAGCAAGATTGGACTGTCGTACTTCTACCCAAAGCGTCAAGTGTTATTGGATGGAAGAAGTAAAATCCCTCTGGAACTCTAGTGAAAGAGGGGCTGGATATGTTAGGGCTAAAGAAATAGTGAGATGGACAAACAAACATTTCCGTCGTAATAGCCACACGGTATAATCATCCTTGAATTATAAAACTACTGCATTCTCTCTGAGGTGGTGCAGTTGTAATTCAACGGTGATTATATCTTAATAACTCGCGAGGTAAAGAATTCTGTTTTTACCTCGTTGTTTATAGAGTTGCCTGATGATAGTTTGGAAGTGGAAACTGAAAAGGAATGAACAACTCCAAATTTTCTCTCTATTAAATTTTATTTTCACATAAAATTAGTTTTACAAGTAATTAATTGGTTTTACAATAGTCAAAATGGAGTTGCAATCAGACTTACAAATTTACAAGCAATTTTTATGAAACGAAAATGGATTTGCAATCATACTTACAAATTTACAAGTAATTTTCACAAAGCGAAAATGGTTTTAAACGAATTTGCAAATAGTTAAAATGGATTTACAATCAGTCAAAATGGATTTTCAATAAGTTTTTACAAGTAATTTTACAATTTCACCATAAGTAATTTCTACAATAAGTAGTTTTTACAATCATATTCGGTAACTGTCTTTTGTCCCTGAAAAGGGACAGTGTTTGTTGTTGTCGTTCTTTTGGACTTTCTCCAGTTATGATCCCAATCTGTCTGCACATCCATAAAATTTTATTTTCACATAAAATTAGTTTTACAAGTAATTAATTGGTTTTACAATAGTCAAAATGGAGTTGCAATCAGACTTACAAATTTACAAGTAATTTTTATGAAACGAAAATGGATTTGCAATAATACTTACAAATTTACAAGTAATTTTCACAAAGCGAAAATGGTTTTAAACGAATTTGCAAATAGTTAAAATGGATTTACAATCAGTCAAAATGGATTTTCAATAAGTTTTTACAAGTAATTTTACAATTTCACCATAAGTAATTTCTACAATAAGTAGTTTTTACAATCATATTCGGTAACTGTCTTTTCTCCCTGAAAAGGGACAGTGTTTGTTGTTGTCGTTCTTCTGGACTTTCTCCAGTTATGATCCCAATCTGTCTGCACATCCATAAAACGTGTATTTTCTTAATAATGGGTCAAACAAGTATTTTCGTTTCTCAATTGCGAATATTTCAGCTTCGTTCATTCCGTAACCCTCCTTATCTCGAAGTTGCTGAGCAGTTTTTCTAATTTTTCCATAGACCGGATGTTGTCTGAAGTGCCTTCCTCGACTCATTGCCTTAAATAATCTTCTACAGAGGGAAGCTCTCACGCTGTCTCTAAGAGCTTCCCTGGCCGCTTTGGTGGCCTCGTCTGTGGGCAAGCCATTTTCTATGTACGACACTTTCAATCTCTGAAATTTAGCTCTATTATCTTCATATACTCTTATGATTGAAGTGTCTATTATGTACGTTTCGCCATCTTCCTCTTCTGAATATTCACTTCCAGTGGTGGTATCACTATCGTCCGACTCTGAATATGTGCTCTCGTGAGAATCAGACAAGTTATAATCTTCGTTTGACTGTTTGCCTTCACCCGTTATCCCAAACCTCTTGAGGCAGTAGCCATCTTCGTGTCTATTGCGTGTAAAGGCTCTTGAGGATGCTTTCCTACAGAATTTACAGTCGTGGCTCGGCATGTCTTCTCTCTTTGAACGTTCTGAGAACAAATGAGAACTGGGTGGACATCACGATTTATAAGACAGTGAAGGGTACCCTCAAATACGCGCATGCGTACATCAGTTTTACATATGTGCACATCCGTTTTACATACGGGCACATCCGTTTTACATACGGGCACATCGGTTTTAAACATATACACATCGGTTTTAAACATATTCACATCTGTTTTAAACATATATACATCAGTTTTACATATGTGCACATCGGTTCTACCCACCCTACCAACTGATGGTTGCTTCAAATCCTCCCACAGTGCATTGTGGGAAATTACAGTGATGCGACTCTGGGGTAAAATAAGTTTTTGCTCGACTTCACACTACTTGACACAGTTTACTTTAAAAAAAAAACAAAAGAAAACAAGACATAAAAGTAAGATAAATGTCAAGTCGGAGAATGATACATCTAAACTTCACACCCCAACTTGATAACAAACTTCCGTCCATCAATGTTACAGGAATTTTCAGCTTATTGAACAACATATGTGCCACAAAATAGTCTCAAATGGTCTTAAATATTTCTCAAATGGTCTTAAATGGTCTCAAATGGTCTTAAATATTTCTCAAATGGTCTTAAATGGTCTCAAATGGTCTTAAATATTTCTCAAATGGTCTTAAATGGTCTTAAATGGTCTCAAATGGTCTTTAATGGTCACAGTCCTTGACCCCTCATCGTAGCGAGCTCAGCGAAGGAGCCAGCAAGAACAAACGGACCAATTCCACCGTGCTCACTTCGATGGTAATCTATGGTCCCCGCTTTTGGACACAGCAATCTCAAATTTATCTATTGTTAGTTCTTGTTACAATGCTTTGTATTATTAATTCTGTGACTGCAACTGCTTGGATCTAATTATAGATCACCCATGTCAGGCAGGAAGTCCACCAGGCATAGTCCCAGGACCATGTCCGACGGAATTCCTGCCCGACATGGGATTTGACATAAAATCTTTGTATTTTTTATCTTTTTTTTATAGAAGTGAGCACAATACAGAGCTGGGTTGTTGGAAAGAGCTACATTCAATACTTCCCCCAGATTATGGTAGATAAGGAATCCCGCGGAGCATAGCACATGTTGTTTTGCGTGGAGAAAGGGGGGAGTGGATTTGTTACTTCAACAATCATATTCAACGAAATATAACAAAAATAACAATAATAGCAACAACAATAATAATAGTGCACACCCACGCAGTGGCGTGTGCGCACATAGGTAATGGGTACGTGTCCATGATTTTATAATTTTTCTATATACCATGCAACAGAGTTTGGGGTGCCATCTGGCGGCGTGGCTCTCCCACTGGCAAAAAATTCAGAATCATTGTGATGGATACTTAATTGTTTTGGGCCTTTCAAAGGACATTATGTAAAATATATTGTTGCAGAATGCTGGAAACTATGATAAATAATCAAGTAATGAAGTGACTTTCGAAGTTAGGTAGTTGTTGGCGAGTTAGGTATTGTTTGAAAGTTCGAAGTGCCAATGCCGTCCGTTGCCGGTTTCGTCAGATTTGAAGCCCAGTTTCAATTTTAATTGAGAACGTACACTTCACAAATTGTTGACAACGAATAAAAAGTAGAACAAGTGATTTATTGACACTTCTAGTGGGTCTTTTTCATTTGTGGGGAACGTAGCGCGATTTCCTCAGAAACAGCCGGAGTTCGGATGAATTCAAGTTATGTTGACGTAAGGTCAGGGGAAATCTTTGTTCTCAAAACACGGGCATGCAGTCTTGCAGTGAAGTTTTACAGAAACAGACATGCACGCGAACAGCGATACCTATTCATTTATTTCCTAGATTTTTCTTCACAAGTTCACAGGATCCAGTCTATGAACTATTTTTACCAATGATATAATACAATGTCAGTTTAACCCTTTACCCAACGTAACGGCCAAAACCGGCCAGCGCTATTCTCAAAAATCGCCAATTAATTTTCATTATTTTTTTCACTTTTTGTCTCAAAAACATAGGTTATGACCCCTCGTTGGAACGAGCTCGTCGAGCTCGTTCCAACGAGGGGTCATAACCTATGTTTTTGAGACAAAAAATGAAAAAAATTAGTTATTCAAGAATTATTTTTGCAAGTGTCGTCTGCTTTTCATGTTAGGTAAAGGGTTAAGACTGTCAGAATTACAGTGTAGCGTCCAGCTAATTTTGTGATCCGACGTGTTTTCCTGAAGACTAAATACCAGAATCACTCAGAACTCCAATTTAAATTACATGCACACTTCCTCTGTGTTTTGGTAAACATTATTTTAATTCCTGGATGCTTTAGGCATTGCAACCAGAATAGAACTGAATTCATCTTCAAACTAGTCAATGTCGCCCTCCACGTCTGACCAACATCTGGAGGTGGGGATTCTGATATTTAATTTAGTCTTGAGTGTGTTTCTCCAAAAATGGCAAAAAACTTTTGAACAGCCTAAATACCAACCTCCCCAGAACTGACCTCTAAATAATATTTGGCACTGCACTACAGAATCAATATTTGATGGTTTCAGGCATTTTAATGGTGCTATGAGATAACATATGACCTGCACTGTCAAGCTGTTGGAACAAAATTCAAAAAATCAATGTGTAATGTTTTATCAGAGACATACCATACCAATGACTCAAAGTGCCTTAATTAAGAAATGTGAGGGATTAAAAATTTTTTTTTTTTTTTACAAATATTGCAAAATATTCATCAAACACAATGTGAAATATCTTAAGAAGCCAGAATGTGATTTAAAAACTATCAGAAATGTGAAATTTAATATCATAAGAGGTTTGTTTTATGTCAACATCAATTAATTTATGAATTATATCATAATTTGTGATGAAAGTGGGTATGCTGGGGGTCTAGGGAACACATTCAGGGCTATATTTTACCACATCAATATGTAGAAGAAAATTTGACATATTGATATTGGTGATTTATATAGCTGCAACACCAGTTTTTAAATCAAAATAGACATTCATTTTGTGTGGAGTGGAGGGGGGGGGGGGGGGTGCTGGTGAACACCACTCTTTCTCTTGCAGTATGGTTAAATGAAACAGATTTTTCCCCAAACTATTGTCTGCTGATGCAAATTTTAGTTTTATTTTGGGATTGGGGTAGTTTTTAAAGAAAGCAGTGAATTCTCATGCAGAAATTACTTTTATCAAATGAAAGAGATAAAATGTATCTTTGGAAGGATTGGAATGTAGGTTAAAATCCCCCCTACAAAAAATACTCCCAATCATTTTTACACACTTAGCAAAAATTCCCCCCACAGTTTTTGAGTAGTACCACATTCTCTCACATTATTTTAAGAGCAGTACAAAAATCCCCCTCCCGGCCTCTTACACCAAAAGATTAAAAGGCAGTACAAAAGAATTTAAAAACTTATGTATTTAATTTGTAAATTACATAAACACTCATCACTATTTACAAGAAAACATGCCTCAATAACTATGTATCAACACAGTTATTGGAGTTTAAGGACACTTTCAACGACAGTGTCACTTCGTGTCGGACAGTTTTATGGGTGGAGGAAACTAAAGTGCACTGAGAGAACCACCTGGTAACAGTGAGCAATTATCCAACGTGCTAACTCCACACAAGCAAAGTTAGCATTGATTGAAGCGACAAGTGCTCGGCCTCAAGTGGTAAAAAGCTTTGGACATTTTTGTATGGCTTTAAATATACATGTACTTCTAAAAAATTAGGGGGGGGGGGGGGTTTGTTCACCAGAAATTATGGAGGGAGGAATTTCTGTTTACCTGAAAAAAACATGGGGGGGGGGGGGGGATTTTTGCGCATGGTGTGAAAATGATTGGAGGGGGGGGGGATTTTTGTCGGGGAAAAGTTTTGTAGGTTACAGGCTTGGCAATTTCAGGAGAGCGATTTTTTAGCTCTCCTTACTGCCCTCCTGAAAGAATTAAGGAGAGCGAAAAATTGCCCTCCTAAATATTTTTTTTTTTTTTTTTTTTTTTCGAGGTTACAGATAAATCTCTCTATGAAACCATTAAATTACTTGTACCTGATAATTCTATTGAATCTCTCTATAAACTACGACCCACTCATGAGTGGTATGTTGTTTTTTCAAGAGTGACAGTTGCAGAGGATTTTCTTAAATTACAGTCGATTACGACAACAGATAGAAATCGTGTTTGTCTCCTCTCATCATGGACATCACAGAAAATCTCTTTAAAAATTCATTGGCTTCCCTTACATGTACCAAATACTTTTTTGAAAAACTCTTTGAGCTCTTTTGGAAAGATTGAGGACATCACTTTTTTGAAAACAAATTTCAATAAAGACATTGCGTCGGGTTTACGAGCCGTTACTGTTATTGCTTCTATTGAGGATTGTGCCCGTATCCCTCATTTGCTCCAGGTGAGTGGGTGGACTGTTTTGATTACCATGCCAGGTAGACCCCCACTCTGCCTGAAGTGTGGCTGTGAAGGCCACATACGAAAGGATTGCCGTGTTAATTCTGCTCCTCAGAGATATGCTGATGTAGTTCGATCCGAGCCTAAGACTACGGCACCTGCTGCTACTTATGTGATTTCTACGGATGATCCGGATCCAGCAACAAATAAAAACTTACCGAGGTATCATGCCGATGAGATTCGTGACAAAATTCATAAACTGAGAGAAGGACAATTAGATGTTACTCGTCAATTGGAGAGATCCATTTCTGCTGTTTCGGAGACGCATTCTGACTCTTCTGTGGTTTCTGACCCTCCACACGTTGGAATCCAAGTTGTTCATGCTGATGTGCATGCAGATGTGCATGCTGATGTGCCTGACGTAGGTAATATTTGTGAGGCAGCAGTTCGTGGTGCTGGCGGCCGGTTGGTGGAGGGGGATTGTGTGGTTGCCACTCCGGTGGTGGACGTTGTTTCCCCGTCTCACGATTCCTCTCCACCTGCTGGCTGTCAGGACCTAGATATGGAAGATGCTGATGAGGATGTCATTCCTCTTTCAACTCTAAAAAGAGATTTGGAGATCTCCTCTGATTACCCCTCTCCGATTGCTGCTGAGATCGCGGGTGGGGTGGTGGGGCCACGTAAAAAAACTGGTCGTCAAAAAAAAAAAGTTTAAATCTAGCACTCCTAAACCGGCTTCCGTGATGGTGGGGAAAAAGAAAGCTCAATCTTTTCCCCCCGCATCACTGAAGTCGGTTCTTTCCAAGGAAAGGCAGGCTGTTTTGAAAGTCCCTAATGGATAATTTCCATATTCATTATCTCTCACTCGGATTATTGACCCTGTTTCTGCACACGGACTATGAGAATGCCTACTCCCCCTCACCTATAGGTGTTTTTCTTTGTTTTACGGTAATTTATTTTTTCTTTTTCCTCAGTTTCCTTAAACATTATCATAACCACACTATAATTCCAAAAAACTTTTGGTTTTTGATTATTTTGATTCCCCCCCCCCCCCACCCCCACCCCCCCCCCCCCCCCCCCCACACACACACACACACATTTAGGTCTCCTTTGAGTTTTTCGTTTCTGACTACATTTGTCGTTATGCCATTTTTCCCCTTTGGGGATTTTTGGTTTGGCCTCATTTGCCGTCACTTTCGGAAAGCTTTTTCCTTTCTGTTTTACTTATCTGTAATTATATTCTTTGGAGCTCTGACCTATATAATTTTAACCCCTGATTTGCCCATTATCAATCACCAATTGTTTTGTTCCCCTCCTTCTAATCTTGCAACTCGTCTTGAGACGCTTGATTCGTCGGGGGGCAGCAACTTCTGGTTTTTGCATTTTTTAGCTGTTTTTAACCATGTTAATGCCTATGTTTATTTTTTCTTTGCCTTTTTGTTACTCGTGATTAACCCCTCTTCCGGTCTTGTAACTCTTAATGGGACACTTGACTTGTGGAGCTGTTTTCTCTTTGAGTTCTTGATCGGCAAAGTTTATTCTGTTAGCCTGTATCCTGTCTTCTTGTGTTTTTTGCCTAACCATTCTTCCGTTCCTGCAACTCGTCTTGGGACGCTGGCACTGTGGTATGGTGATAGCATTAAGCCTAATGTAATTAAACCATGGTTCCCCATCATAGTACTAGGGGCAGAGGGGGATTCCAATCTTCCAACCCCCTTCCAAATCACCATTCAAACCCACAGCCAGAAAACCCATATTGCACTTTTATTTACTGGTATTTAGATGTTTGCCTGAATTATGTTGTTAACCCTTTACTTACATGTAACATGAAAAGCTAATTACCCTTGCCCACAAACTTATTGATTTACTAATTTTTTGTGTCAAAAACATGACTTTTTACACCATTGGAATGACCTCATTCCAATGAGGGGTCATAAGCTATGTGTTTGGCACAAAAAAACGAGAAAATAATGAACATGGAATGGCAATACTTGTGAATAGCACCAGCAGCTTTTGACCGTTATATTTGGTAAAGGGTTAAAAAATGTTAGAAAATAATTTCTTCATTGAAATTGGGGGTGAGGTACAGTGGAAAAAATAACACAATAAAGTTGCAAATGTGAGTGAATGGCATTTGTGCACAGCTACCAGTAAAGTAGTCTAGTACTAAATTTTCCCTCTTATTTGATGCATGCCCCCCTGTTTTGGGGTCGGAAAAAGTTCTTTGAAGGGTTATACTTGACAAAGATATTTGAATCCCAAAATTAAAGAGATGCGATCAAATTTTGTTCAGATCGAGCGTTGTTGTCACGGTTCCCATGTTACAGCACAAAACTACAGTAACAGCTGTGAAATATTGTTCTCTCCTTGAATCAAGTCCCCCCCCCCACCCCCCCCCTCCCCCCACACTGCAGCCTCAGTTGATGAGAAACAATTGAAAAGACTGTACAGTATGTTTTGAAAACTAAAGTCAATCTCATACTCTCTCAGTTTCCTATGATTTGCTTAGGTACTGCAGAACTCAGGGTCCATTGAGGTTTTTTTTTCTGTTTGACAATCTTATCTTGGCTCTTCTAACAAAATTTTTCATTGCATGTCAGTTTTTATTTCTGTGTAGACTTTCAAAACACTAAAAAAAACAAATTTTTTAAGCAAATATCTCATTCATCCTCCTTGGAGACATATTTTCCACAATTTCAAACTTTTTATCAGAATGGGTATTTGTGGGGATTAAATCTAAGGTTGTGAAAGTGCCCTAATGGATACTTGCTGCTCAAGCACAGCACCACAGAATCAATATTGGATGTTTTTAGGCATTTTAACAGTGCTAAGAGATACCACATGAGCAGTACTGGTCATACTGTTGAAAAAAGCAGTGTTTTATGTTTTTGTCAGTACCATACCAATGACTCTAGGTGCCTTAACTGGGAAAACTGGCTTTTTAGCTCATCTTGACAAAGTCAAGCTGAGCTAATCTCATCGCTCTCCGTCCGTCATCCATCAACACCATGTTTTGGTCTTCTCCAAAGCCACTGGGCCAATTCAAGTGAAAGTTTTTGTGAGTGATGGTCCCAAAGAGGCATTTCATGTTTGTTCAACTCATACACTCTCAGTTTACCATAGGGAGGGAGTGGGGGAAAATGCTCCAAAATATTTATAAAATCTTCTTCTCAAGAACCAGTGTGTTTTGGCCCCGCCCAAAATTTCTACTTTTTGAACCAATGGTCCGGTGTGAACCAAATTTGGTGTGTGGTATTTTTAGGTCCTAAGTACTTGACCCAAGCAAAAAAAAATTCCCGCATCCCCATGGGAACCCAGGGAGCTAAAAATAGACATTTTCAAACGCCCATATTTCCCAAACCACACGGAACAGAGAGCTGTTATTTGGTATGAAGTATCCTTAGGTCCAGTAGAATTGAATGTTAAAAATCAATTGCCATCGGTTATGTTAGCGTGCTCTGTAATGGGCATCGAAAAAAATGATGAGTCAGCATATTTGCAAAAATTTAAAAAAATCTTTTCTCTGGAACCAATCATCAGAATCTTTTGATATTTGGTATACAGCATTCATAGGGAGGGGAGGGGGGCAAATAAAAGTTTGTTGAAATAAAGCTCATTGGTTCATATATGGGCTCTCTTTGTGAGCTCGAAGTTTTAACATAGGGTAATATGGGGAATATTCTTTAAAAATCTTCTTCTTCAGAACCACCAGTCAGAATATTTTAATGTTTTGTATACATCTTTGTTATGAGGGTCAGATTCAAATCATGTCGCTAGGTTAATATTTGGGCTTCCTACGGAAGCCCAAATTTGATCTTTGTTCAATATGAAGGGTAATTTAAAAAAATCTTCTTCTTCAGATCCACCAGTCAGAATGCTTTGATATTTGGTATGTAGCATCTCTAAGGGGGGCAGATTCAAGTTTGTTCAAATCAGATCCCTAGGTATATATTTGGGCTCACTATGATAGCCCAAATTTTTACTTAACCCAATATAAGTAAGTTTCTTTAAAAATATTCTTCTTCAGATCCACCAGTCAGAATGCTTTTATATTTGGTATACAACATCTCTAGGGGGGGGGGGGGGGGGGGGCAGATTCCCAGTTGTTCAATTCGAGTGCCTAGGTTAATATTTGGGCTCCATATGGGAATATAAAATTTAACTTGGTACAATATGAGGGAATTTCTTCAAAAATCTTCTTCTTGAGATCCACTCGTCAGAATGCTTTCACATTTGGTATACAACATCTCTAGGGGTTCAGATTCAAGTTTGTTCAAATTGGATCCATAGGTTAATATTTGGGCTCGCTATGGTGGCCCAAATTTGAAGTTAGTGCAATTCGAAGAAATTTCTTTACAATTTCTCTTCTTCAGATCCAACAGTCAGAATGCTTTTATATTCGGTACACAACATCTCGTATCTAGGGAAGTCAGATTCAACTGTGTTCAAATCAAGAGTCTGGGTTAATATTTGGGCTCTCTGTGACTAAGATTAATCCACATACGTTGTATCAAAGGGCTTCATAGGTGAGCTCTACATTTTACTTTATGATCAACCGAAGAAAAGGCATGATGCCCAGATTACTTTTGTCACTCCTGAGGGACTCAAGGATTGACAGTGTAGCCTATGGAGATGGCTTGCTTAATGTAGACTCATTCTTGGACTCTGTTTAAATTGTGTTCTGTTCAAGATGAGCGCTTCAGGCCCCGTGGGGCCTCAGGTTTCTTTTTTTTTTACAAAAAATTGCAAATGATTCACCAAACACATGATGTGAAATGTCAGTCTTCAGAAGCCTGAATGTGATTTAAAAACTATCACAAGTAGGATATTTAATGTCACAAGTTGTTTGTTTTGTGTCAATATTAATTAATTTATGAATTATGTCACGTTTTTGATGAAGAGGGGTATACAGGGGGAGGGGGGGGGGGGTCACATTGATTGAGGGCTATTTTTTTAAAAATGTTACCACATCAGTATATAAATTTCCCATTTGTGATAGCTTTTTCGCAAGATGTTTGTTTTGTGTCAACATCAATTAATTTATGAATTATATCATAGTTTTTTTTATGAAAATGGCTATGGGGTGAGGGTGGGGGGGTGGTCACATGCACTGAAGGCTATTTTTTACCGCATCAGTATTTGGAAGAAAATTTGACATCAGTTGTTAGGATAAATGGCAGTGTCTGTATTGCTGAATAATATAGCTGCAACCCCAATTTTAGAAACAAAATTGACGTTCGCGTTTGTTTCGTGGGGTGGGGAGGGGGGTGGGACACAAATTCTCTAATCTATTGGAGCAATGGACGCAAAATCAGTTTATTTAAGGACGTGTGAAAGGCATCAATAATTAGGC
The DNA here is from genome assembly GCA_031216915.1 of Pictodentalium vernedei. Classification (NCBI taxonomy): domain Eukaryota; kingdom Metazoa; phylum Mollusca; class Scaphopoda; order Dentaliida; family Dentaliidae; genus Pictodentalium; species Pictodentalium vernedei. Next base: position 764,934,102 of record CM062295.1, read on the forward strand.
CACATTGAAACTCTTTTTTCAAATTTATTTCCCCTTCACCTTGTGTGAGGACAATAATAATCTAAGTGAATCATTGAATTATGATCAATCACGAAACGAAAGTCAACTCGACAACTCTATTTATAGAAATGATCCGCATCGCCGATGTGAGGTGGGGTTTTCGTGGCTAACAAACACAACGGTGACTAACTATGAACCAAAAAGCTCGAGAGGACCTTTTTCTGAATAACTAATTTGAACAAAATGACTACGTCAACTCAATAATTCTGCGGTCATATATCCGACGGAACATTTTCGAACTTGATCGAGACAATTATCCTGGAAACCCATACAGTAAAAAAAAGAATCAAATCGGTTAACAGTTGTTCAAGTTATGGCGCTATCAATAGTATCATTAGTAGGCTATCAAGCACAAAATTTGAAAAATTCTTCAGCCGTACATCGGACCGAGCCAGTTTTCGAACTCGACCAAGACATTGGTCCTTGAAACCCACGTGCCAAATATCTGTCAAATCGGTTGACGTTTGTTGAAGTATCGCGCTGTCAAGCTCAAAATTAGTAGATTTTAACAAAGGGCCATAACTCTTGCGAAAAAGCGGGGGCACGCCCTATTTTGAGTCATCGGGTGTTGCACATGAATATCAAGCCACAAATCAAATATCAAAATCCGTCCAGAAATAACTAAGTTTTTTTAGCAAAAAGGGCCACCTGCCCGGCGACCGGCCCTCGCCATACCAATAGTGAGGTTTTTTTTGTTGAAACAATGGACTGAAAATAGGAAACTAAATGAATAGAATTAAATGAGTATGTCTAATGATATCACACAAAATGAAGAGAAATAGCCGGTTTATGCATTTTAAAACTGGCAGCAATTGCTTATCAAATAATTTTACTGTCTTGCTTTTGTTAACGATTCCCATTTTTCTACCGCCCCAAGAGATTCTTCTTTTAAATAGCGAACCCGGACCAGAAGAAACGGATAAATTACCAAATAACGGCGACGTTGTTTCGTAAATCCTCGACGGAACACCGGCGACGTTTTTTTTTTCTCGAGTCTGGCAAATGATCGACAACATTGGCGTCATTAAATTGAGTTAGGTCGGATATCACACATAAATCTGCTACTACGCACCCCTCCCCCCTCCCCCTTATACATCCTGCAAGTATAAATATCTCGATATTAAAATGTCTTGCCTGATGTTCCCTATATGGGTTAACTTGGAGGGAAGGGGGGGGGGGGGGAGCATATGGCTGATTTTTAGCTCACCGAAGGGAACTTAACTTATCACTTGCCGTCCGTCGTGAACTTTACATTATTGACTTCTCCCAAACTACTGGACCAAATTGAACCAAATTTGGTGTGCATGTTCCTTATCATATGTCAATTCAAGTTTGTACAAATAACCTTGCCGCACCGAACCACAAGGGGCATTACTCTGCTAGCACCCATACATTTTTTAAAAAAATTAAAAAAATCTACTTCTCCAGAACCATCATTGAGCTCCCTCTAGGAGCCCGAATTTTAACTTGATGAAATATGAGGAATTTTCTTAAAAAATCTTGCATATTTGGTATGAATGCTTTCATATTTGGTGTACAACATTTCTAGGGGAAGGGGGGGGGGGGGGAGGGTCAGATTCAGATTCAAGTTTGTACAAATCGGGTCCCTCAGTTAATATTTGGGCTCTCTATTGGAGCCCAAAGTTTAACTTTGTGCAATTTGAGGAAATCTCTTTAAAAATCTTCTTCTTCAGATTCAGATCCACCAGTCAGAATCCTTTCATGTTTAGTATACAACATCTATAGGGGGATCAGATTCAAGTTTGTTCAAATCGAGTCCCTGGGTTTATATTTGGGCTGCCTACGGCAGCCGGAATTTTAACTTAGTGCAATGTGAGGGAATTTCTTCAAAAATCTTTTTCTTCCGATTCACCAGTCAGAATCCATTCATATTTGGTATGCAACATCTTGCGGTCGGTCAGTTTCAGTTTTGTTCAAATTGGTTACCTGGGTAAATATTTTGGCTCCCTGTTTGAGCCCAAAGTTTAACTTAATGCAATGTGAGGACATTTCTTTTAAAACCTCTTTCTTCAGATCCACCGGCCAGAATTCTTTCGTAGTTGGTATATAACATCTCATGGGGGATCAGGTTCAAGTTTGTTCAATTCGAGTCCCTGGCTTATTATTTGGGCTCTCTATGGGCGGGTGGGGGTGGCATGGGAAGCATGTTAGGTTTGTTCAAATCGATTCCTTAGTGTTTTTCTATAAAATTTGCCTTTCATGACTTCATTCCTTTGTAGAGTTGATGAACCATGTATAACTGAATGTGACCCCAAATACTTCTTTGAACCACTTTGGCAGGTGAACGATTACAGCCCCTTGGGGCCTCTTATTTAGTCAAGTTTAGTTGTGACGAAGTCAAAGCTCGACTCATAGTTTGGTGAATGGCGGACGGGTGTAAACAGTTGGTTTCCGGATGATAACTTGATAATGGTTCGACCCATGTCATGAAACTCCATAGGTAGGATGGCATCGGTGAGTGGAAGAACCCTATTTATTTTGGACTTGCTTGGCCAAAGGTCAAGGTCACAGTGACCATGAACATAGTAAATTGTAAACAATTGGTTTCCGGATGATAACTTGTCTATAGTTAAACTGTACTGTCACAACTCGACATTGGAACTGTGATCCTATCGGAATTATTTTTGTTTTGTGTGTGTGTGTGGGGGGGGGGGGGGGGGGTGGCCCTGAACGCCCCCATGGCTGCGCCACCGTCCCTCCACTTGAGCAATCGTGATTAAGTGCCTTGCCCAATGACACAACGCAGCTACCCCTGTTGGGGATCGAACCGTGTATCTCTCGGCTTGATGTTAGTAGTACATCATGTACCCGATCGACACACATTGGCCGGATCTCATGTGACGTCATAGGCACTTGGCCCAGTTACTTCATTTTTGGTTGTCGTGGTAGCGTGCGTGAGCGCCATCTTGTGACAACATCCCCATAGTGATACGTGGTCCTAATGTGCATGCGCAGCGCGTTTTGTTGAGGTGAGACGAGTGTACGTCGTTCATTTTGTATATCCGAGGCTGCCATCTTGGTTTCTATGGTAGTACATGTTTGCTATGTGACCCAAAACCTTCTAGTAGGAAAGGGGTGTGTTCGGAGGGTGTGTTCGATTGCATAGGAGTAATTTTAGTTGCAGCAAACAACCCGACAATCCCTCTTAATAATCCAAAACTACCGAGACGGACTTAGAAAACCCCCACCTAGGGTTTATATTAGTAGCACGTAGTGCTAAATGAATGATGAGAGGTCTCATGTGGATAAATTGAAGTGAACTAGAGTACATCGAATTACCACAAACATCCAGCCAATCTCTCTAAACCTTCAAAACAACTTTATTTGGCACGGATTCCTCAATACTGGACTTAAAAGAGTAGCGTACAGTGCTTTAAGGTGCGTTTCCTGGTATGAGTAATTGTATTTGTTCGAATACTTTGTAAAATTACCCAAATGAATCAAACAGTTATTTTACTAGTGCGGATTTCCCACTAAATATTCGGTTTCTATCTGTTGTCCCCTAGAATTCTAATTTTTTCCCAACAATAGACACATTCCTTTGTATAAGATTAACTTTATTGTTTCGGATGTGCACCATAGTCTCGGTGTTTTATCTATCCCGATATTTTATGTGGTTTATCCTATTTCGTGACTGTTTTGCCTTTTACTGGTCCCATTTCTGCCTATCCCAGTAGACTATTTTGTCTTGGCCATCTCTGTTTTTGCCTTTCCTGTGCATAACGAAGTCCTCTATGATTCTCAAACCCAAAAGACAATCAAGCAGGGTTAGGTATTATTCGAACGACTCGAATCTTATCGAGCAAATAAGCTTTTGAGCAGTTACTGAAAAAGTCACTACTCGAACGACTGAAATCCCATTGAGCAGATGAGTATCAAAAGAGCGATTTCTTTTACGACTCTTAATGCTCATCGGGGTGTAGGAGGATACCTATGACATGATGATGTAGTACTATATATACCTGATAATAATTTAGCTCCTAGCATCTGCCCAGTTCTTGACCTCTCCGTGATCTTCATATCTCGAACACCACTATTACTGATTTTCCCAATATTGCCATCGTCTGTCCTATGATTAGCTTTTACAGTAGTCACCAAATCCTGTAGTCTACTTCCACTCTTGCAGCCTTGTACCATTACTAGCACTAGCACAGGCTTGCTAACCATCTCAGATGGCTCGAACGACCAGAATCCCATCGAACAAATGAGCCATAGAGTAATTGCCTGAACGAGTGACTCCACGTACGACTATTTTGCTCGTCTTGGTATTGAAGGATGGGAAGGATCTTGAGAACTAACAACGTGATATAATAACCTTAGTTATTGAAATTGACGTACAATCCCGCTTATAATATAGCCTTGGTTTTTGAAAGTGTTGTTAAACCCTAACGAACCTATTTGCCATTGAATTATGATCTTTTGTCAGTTTAAAAAATGAAGGTTTGTTTTACTATACCTTGTCTGAAGTTTGATCTTTCCGCAATCTTTCAAAATTTCCCGATTGCCATATTTGTCGCCACAGTAACATATGAACATACATGTGTGGTTCTGTGTTTATTGCATATCGCTGTACAACACGTTTTGGCAAATTGTTATATTTCACATAACCGCTGTTATTTCTGACCATCTCTTTCCTGAAAAATCATGCTTAGGGCAATATTTACCGAAATTAACATTACGTGTTACGTATTTTCATATTAACTATCATTATCATTATCATTATCACCATCATCATCACCATCCATAGACCAGCAACATGCTACATCACAGCTGCACTCCCTTTTTATGTGTCAACGATTTTGTGATGCAGACTGAATCTATATAAGTATAGCGCATACATATAAACAAATAAAACTTACACATCGGAACAAAACGTAGATACATTTATACACGTAGAGTGGAACCTTGTTAATTGAAAAGCAATCATGCAAGTAAAAATTGTTCAGTTAACAGGAGTATTCAGTTAACAGGAATTTGCTAACCGAAACACGCGTGGTTACAGGATCTTGTTCGAAATTTGTGGCTGGACAGATAGTTGTGATTGCCCCGGGAAGAAAAACTACCGTCACTCCAGCATTGGTGAGGTAGTACTTTGATGTTGAATTAATTTGAATTAATTTGATGTTAGGAATTAATGAATTCCTAAAAGACTTTACAGTTCAATAACAGTATAGGTAACCGGAAAAGGGGGCTGCTTTACTCCGATGTCACCAGATAGAACGCGGATACAAAGGCCACCTTAACCCTTTACCCAACGAATCGACAGCATCCGCCCGCGTAATATGCAAATTCAGCAGTTGAAGAAATATTATTTTTCAAAAAATCTAAAAAAAAACCCATATCATGTGACCCCTCGTTGGAACGAGCTCGTTCCAACGAGGGGTCACATGATATGGTTTTGTTGAATTTTTTTGAGAAATTTGAAAAAATGCTATTTAAAATAACAAATTTTGATATCGTCTGCGTTGGGTAAAGGGTTAAAATAACCAACACTTCAAATTCAAAGACATTGTGGGCAGTTGGGCAGTTTAACACCATTACATGCAGGCTGTTTATGTTGTCACCACTGAGTGATGCAAATACTAAATTTAACCAAATTGAGTAATAAGTTACACTTCCTCCATTTACTTCTGTCTGTTCCGAAACACCCGCGGTGTACATAAACAGGCAATAACTAGAGCATAGGAAATGAGTGTTTTGGTCATACGATATTTATGAAACGAGTTTAAGAATTTTCCGAGAAATTCGTACACTATTTTCATAAATATTAAATGACGAAAACACGAATTGCATGTTCTGTTTAAGTAAGATGTGCAATCATTTATGGCGTGTGAAAAAGAATAGTGCTGTTGAAATTGTTTGCATGTTTCTTGGTAAATTAAATTAAATCTAAAATTAGGCCAAAACGTGAAGAGATGCTCCACTAAATCGATAAGTATCTTTTAATCCAATTTTTAAAAAAAAACCTCTCAAGGGGGGCGCGGTGGCTCAGTAGGTAGAGGTGCAGGCTGCAAGCCGAGAGGTCCTCGGTTCGAATCCCACCTACGGCAACCGCGTTGTGTCCTTGGGCAAGACACTTCACCCCCCATTGCCCATGTGGGGGGCACGATGACGCCGTGTACTAAGGCGTACTGCACGTCGTTGGTACGCATGTCTTCAACCAATCTAACCCTGCCTGTGCTGCAGTGCGGAGTTAACGATGTTGGGGAGCTGCTCGTCGTTGCTCGGTGGTTCTCTCCGGGTACTCCGGCTTCCTCCACCCGTAAAACTGTCACGGTCATGATTTGCCATTGTGCATAAATGTGACCTTAAACATCAATAAATAAATAATAAATAAAAACCTCTCAAAGATTAGTCGTAAATTCTTGAGTAATCTGAAAAAAACACCTCAGTCTGTTTGTCACTTTCAAAAGTCCGGACCGATACTGGAATAGGCCACGCGTTTTAGGTATATATAACATGTTGCGACAGAAACTGCAACTGCAAATAGCCCCCATTTGACCAAGATTCGTGTCATCTGAGAATTTTTTCAACAATTGCTTTATGGAGTCTCACTTTCTGGTTAACCCTTCACCTAACATGAAAAGCAGACGACACTTGCAAAAAAAATTCTTGAATAACTGATTTTTTTCATTTTTTGTCTCAAAAACATAGGTTATGACCCCTCGTTGGAACGAGCTCGACGAGCTCGTTCCAACGAGGGGTCATAACCTATGTTTTTGAGACAAAAAATGAAAATATTTTGAAAATTAATTGGCGATTTTTGAGAATAGCGCTGGCCGGTTTTGGCCGTTACGTTGGGTAAAGGGTTAATATCTTGGAAAAGTAAAGATCAGAGGTGTACATGAGGTGTGTGTGGGTGCGGGTGGGGTGTGGGGTAATAAATTTTCCCATCTGGACATTTTTGTCTGAATTGGAGCTTTAGATTTCGATTCGCTTGTACTAAACATTATAAATGTAAGTGTCCATATATGTTCGTGTGATAATGCAGAATGCAGGCAAGCTAATCAAATAACGGCCTGAAAGAGGATATCAGGCGGATTGCGACCTTGGGCAATTCGGACCCTCATTTTTAGCTCGCCTGACTGCAAGTCAGTGTGAGGTATTGCCATCACTTGGCGTCCGTCGTCCGTTAACTTTTGCAAACCTGGCTTCTTCTCCACAGCCATTCAGCCAAATTCAAACATATTTTGCACAAACCATCCCTGGGGTACATGTGTACTCTTTCTATTTTGTTCAAATGGAGCGACTGCCTTCTTCGGGTTCTGGACAATGATGCCCAAGCCTAAAAATGTTTAAAAATCTTCTTCTCATGAACCACCTAAGAGATTGCCTTGATATATGGTATGCAACACTCTTTGGTGTTGATGATTAAAAATTGTTCAAGGGAAGTTGGTAGATCAATATTTGGGCTCTCTGTGGGCCCATATCCATTTTGGACTCCACCCAAAATTTCTTTTTCAAGAATCTATGGGCCGATTAAACCAAATTTGGCATGTAGCATAAGTGGGTCCAAAGTACTTGATTGATGCCCGAATTTCTTTTTTTCGTTGCCCCGCGGGTACCCCACGGGCTAAAAATAGAAAAAAATTCAAATGCCCATATTTTCCAAACTACACGGAACAAAGAACTGTTATTTGGTATGAAGCATCCTTTTGATCGGTAGAATGGATTAAAAATGGCCATCTGTTGTGTTAGGGTGTTCTGTAGAGGCGTTTTGAAAAAATGCTGAGTCAGCATATTTGCAAACATTGAAGCTTTTTTTTTCTTCAGAACGGCTGATTAAAATCTTTTGATATTTGGGATATAGCATCCATAGGATTGTCAAATACAAGTGTGTTCAAATCGACCCCCCCCCCCCCCGGTTCATATTTGGGCTCAACAGAGGAGCCCAAATAATTAACTTAGCGCGCTATGGGGAATAAGCTTAAAAAATCTTCTTCTTCAGCTCATACAGTCAGATTCTTTTGCTACTGGTACTTGGTATACAGCATCTCTACAGGGTTCAGATTGAAGTTTGGTCAAATTGAGTCCCTGGGTTAATATGTGGGCTTCCTATGGAATCCCTGGATGAATATTTGGGCTCTTTATTTGAGCCGAAATTTTAACTTAGTGCAATATGAGAAAATTTCTTCAAAAATCTTCTTTTTCAGACCTGCTATTGAGAATCCTGTCATATTTGGTATGTGCCATCTCTAGAGGTGTAAGATTCGAATTTGTTCAAATCGAGTCCCTGGGTTAATATTTGGGCTTCCGGTGTGTAAAAGTTTTTAAAAATCTTCTTCTTCAGATCCACGAGTCAGATTCTTTGGATATTTGGTATACATACTTCACAGAACAGAGTTTGCTAGGAAGGTTTGCTAGGACCAGCAGAAATGAATGGCCCAAAGAGTTGCATTTGGTTGTGTCATAGCAAATAAAAAAAAATTGCTCTTGCTGCTGATCACATGCTGATACACCCATCTGTTTTGACAATTTCAGCCAGGTGAGCGTCTTTGGCTCACTTGAGCCTCTGGTTGTTTATCGGATTCTTAGTCTGAACGTTTCAGCCGATTAATCTGCAAAAAATAATCCCGGTAAAATGGATAACCAGCATGTATAAACAACCATCAGCATGTCGGAGTAGTTTATTCCATAAATCATTGTGTACAAGCAATGAAGTTCAGAGATGGTATGGGTTCCGAATTAGCCAGAGCGGGGTCCGAATCCTCCACATCACAGGTATGAAAAAGTGAAAAATTTAGCATCACTGGGTAAGGTCGGTTCGAAGTAGAAATACCAGCAGGGAATGAGTCTTGGTTAGTGTGGGGCGATGGGTAGATGAGTTGCGAAGGTGGAGGGTGGGTAAATTCTCTATTGGTGAAGAGGAAAGCAAGGATATAACCTCGGTGAAAACGAGCGAATATGAATACTTGGGGGTGAATCTATGTGTTCCATGTAGAGGCATATACAGAAAGCATACAGATAAACTTAAGATAAAGGGGAAAGAATGTTCAATCAGTTAAAACTACTGGGAAGAAATAGCTTTAACAAGGTGTTCGCTGGAAAAAGCTATTTGGGAGAGAGTGGGGTTACCACATGAAAGATGTGATTCCTCCTCTTAACCAGTTGGTAGTGAGGAACTTGGATATTCTACAAAATGATGCGGGTCGATGGATAACCGGATGAAGTAACGCAGCCACACTGGAAGCGGTCAGAGGGTCATCGAACGTTTCTGAAAATTGTCGAATTTTGATGACTTGATGTTGGAAACATACCGTCGTCTGAGTACTAGAATGTTCTATGTCCCCATATGGGACTATATATTATCTCCCCTATGGGACATAGAACATTCTAGCACTCAGGCGACCATTTAGAGATTTGTTGCTGTATCATGACAAAAATAAAATCTAAACGTAGAGGATCAAGTCGACATAAATATTACGCCGGGGTATCACCAAGGGCTCCAGAACATCGCATAACCTAGCATTACGTACTAGCCATAGCAACCACACGATGATACAAAGCATCAACTGGATTAGTGGTTCTATGGGCTAACTGGAGACCAACAAGGGTACAAGCCGTCCACACTTTACTACCATGCGACTCCTGTACGACAAGTCCGATACCTCCTGACCAAAACAACGTTATGCTGATTTTCAGTGGACATCAACAACCATGGAAATCAGAAAAGATTTTTATCTGATTTCTATTTCAACAACGGTCAGCGTCTCTATGACGTGACGTATGCATTATGACGTCACGACGTCATTGGAAATGTCAACCGTTTCGTGGGGAAAAGTTTTTAGGAAATTCATCTTCCCCATCAATCTTCTATCACACAGTCATATTATATACAGTTAAAACTAGAAGTCCTGTCCCGAACTGTGCGCTTTTCAAGGCTTAATTGCGCGTGTGAATTGCGAGCAAATGCTATATCGAATGCCATCCAAAGCACAGCAGGTTCTCCTGGTTACTCATCACAAACACAGGCAATGTTTCTACCAATGGACCTCCGGGTTACCCGGAGGTCCATTGGAAGAAACATTGCTTGTGCACAGCCCACTGTACAAAATTTGATAGCTTTACTATGGTCATAACGCGTAGATTAACGCGCAGATCGACGTGCTATTTGCGCGCATTTCATACCAGGACTTCTAGTTTTAACTGTATCCATGGACAGGTACTTGCATACTTAACTAGAACATCATAGAATACTACGGTACACATGCAGTACTATAGTATTCAGTTCCAGTTTTTTAATGAGCCAGTTCCAGTTTTTTAATGAAGCGAAAAACACGTCCTCCAAATCTGCGGCAAAATTCGACAAAAACTCAGTCAGAATTGGATCAATTCAAACTCTATCTATTGGTACTGCTTGTAAAAGCACAGTTTTGGGTGTTGGGAATCGAGACTAAATGCCCACATAATCTGAATTTGTACTTGCTATAATCACTGTGCCAAAGAAGGGAAGAATTTAGCATAATGCTGCACGGAGAAATCCTCGATGTCGCTCAGAGCAACACTGCTGTGTCATTTTTGTGGTACCCCCCACCCCCCCCCCCCCCACCTCTCCCATTCACGTCTAATTTTTCACATTCTTAAACGTTTCACCGTATCCATCTCGATCTGTTTTATCACCGATACATTTCGAGCTCAGCATATCAACAAAAATCCCACAACCTTTTTGCCCACGAATGGTGTAAAAACCTCTCAGATTGCCCAAAAGACAGACATTCGACCCACTTACTCTTTGTTTTTATGTTTGAAACACAAGCATACTTTGTAAGCATAATGAATGTTTGTTAGTCATTGACGCTTTTGTTATAGATCTTCCTTCACGAGGTACGACAGTTTGTCTATTAGCTCTACCCGTTACATTTTCTAAGACACTAAAGAAACTGCTGAAGGATATTGGGAGATATTTATATTTCCAATCAAACATAAAGAGCAACGCATGCAGTTTAAAAAGATCGCCGATTTTAAACATTTTGTCTTTCAGAAACAATGGATCTGTATGAGAGTTGTATCTTGCATTGCTAATTATTCTTATAGAATGTTTCTGCAAACGATGCAATTTATTTACACTCCTCGAATTACCCCGTACGTGTATTCCATAGTTTAGGTGGCTGTGAAAGAGTGAAAAGTACAGTGTTTTCATTGCCGCGTGTGGCAGAATGCTTTTTACTTTATTAAGTATGTAATTCGACCGCGCTATTTTGGAACACAGATTTGTCACATGTGCCTTATATGTAAGATGCTCGTCGATTTTTATACTTAGGAACTTTATTAAGGCTTCGGTCATACAGTTAAAACTAGAAGTCCTGTCATGAAATGCGCACAAATAGCACGCCGATCTGCGCGTTAATCTACGCGTTATGACCATAGTAAGGCTATCAAATTCTGTACATATGGCTTGTGCACAAGCAATGTTCCAGCCAATGGACCTCCGGGTAACCCGGAGGTCCATTCGCAAAAACATTGCCTGTATTTGCTATGAGTAACCAGGACAACCTGTCGTGCTTTGGGTGCCATTCGATATGGCAATTACGTCAAAGTTGAGCTAAAAATCAAATTATTGCAAATGCAATATTTCAAAAAGTTGCATGTGACTTCACTTTGTTCGTTGTTGTAATTTACTATGTAATCCTAAACCTTAGGCATATAGGCAGTGATGTAAAAACCAAAGGGATACAGCGATATTTACGCCCCCCCCCCTTCCCAGTACACCCATGCATAAAATATTTTCAAACACGTTTTGGCAATCCAATGTAACGTGCTCTGAATTGGCCGTCTATGTACAATGACATGATTTTTTTATACGTTTCGGCGCTTTTCCAAAAACTAATAAATAAAAAGTAATTAGTCAAAAAATATTTCAATTTCAATTTAACCCAAATGCCTGTAGATTTTAGACCCATATAATTGTAAATTCCCACCATGGAAAGTTCACCTTCCATTCAATGCCTTGAAAGCACTCTGAGGGCATTTCAGCGCAATCAGTCAAACTGACTGTAATAAAAAAATAACTGAATGGTCGCTGTCAAACAACACAGTGATGCGTTTTCGAGCCGAATACTCGCAAATGCTGTGTGAAAGGTAAGATAAGATAAGATTTATTCAGCAAATACACCAGAACAAAGGTAGATTGCTATGTACACACAAAATAAAAAAAACCAGAATAATAAAACACACTGATTCCATATGACAAATCGTCGCCTGAGTGCTAGAATGTTCTATGTCCCCTCTGGGACATAGAACATTCTAGCACTCAGGCGACGAAATGTGAATTGCGTATCCTCTTTTTAACTCCCTTCACAAACTGCCTATTCCATATGACAAATGTGAATTGCGTATCCTCTTTTTAACTCCCTTTAAGTACTGCCTATTCCATATGACAAATGTGAATTGCATATCCTCTTTTTACTCCCTTTACGTACTACCTATTCCATATGACAAATGTGAATTGCGTATCCTCTTTTTAACTCCCTTTAAGTACTGCCTATTCCATATGACAAATGTGAATTGCGTATCCTCTTTTTAACTCCCTTTAAGTACTGCCTATTCCATATGACAAATGTGAATTGCGTATCCTCTTTTTCACTCCCTTTAAGTACTGCCTATTCCATATGACAAATGTGAATTGCGTATCCTCTTTTAACTCCCTTTACGTACTGCCTATTCTATATGACAAATGTGAATTGCGTATCCTCTTTTTAACTCCCTTTAAGTACTGCCTATTCCATATGACAAATGTGAATTGCGTATCCTCTTTTAACTCCCTTTACGTACTGCCTATTCCATATGACAAATGTGAGTTGCGTATCCTCTTTTAACTCCCTTTAAGTACTGCCTATTCCATATGACAAATGTGAATTGCATATCCTCTTTTTACTCCCTTTACGTACTGCCTATTCCATATGACAAATGTGAATTGCGTATCCTCTTTTTAACTCCCTTTAAGTACTGCCTATTCCATATGACAAATGTGAATTGCGTATCCTCTTTTTAACTCGCTTTAAGTACTGCCTATTCCATATGACAAATGTGAATTGCGTATCCTCTTTTTCACTCCCTTTAAGTACTGCCTTTTCCCCAAAAGGTTTACCGGCAAAGCGCAATCAAATTGAGGGGAAACAAAATTCACAAATATCGTATATGATCTGCTTCCCGAATTCATGGCACCAAAATATCTGCCACGAAGAAGAAAATGCGGCTTTAGTAACTGATGATCTAAGTAATTCGAACCCCACCTGCGGCAACCGCGTTGTGTCCTTTTGCAAGACACTTTATCCCCATTGCTGACGGGGGCATGGTGGCGTTGTGTACTAAGGCGTACCTACGTAAATGGTGCACTTATCTTCAACCAATGCAAACCCTGCTTGTGTGGGGTTAGTATGTTGTGGGGCTGACAGTTGCTCGCCGTTGCTCGGTGGTTCTCTTCGGATACTCCGGATTCCTCCACCTGCAAAACTGTCGTGGTGTTGATTAGCCATTGCGCAGAAATATGTGACCTCAGCCCTTTACCCAACGTAACCGTAGGGCGCTATTCCCCAAAATCGCCAATTAATTTTCACTATTTTTTTTATTTTTTGTCTCAAAAACATAGGTTATGACCCCTCATTGGAACGAGCTCGACGAGCTCGTTCCAATTAGGGGTCATAACCTATGGTTTTGAGACAAAAAATAAAAAAAATTAGTTATTCAAGAATTTTTTTGCCAAGTGTCGTCTGCTTTTCATGCAGGTAAAGGGTTAAACACCAATAAATATATCTAAGTAATGTAACTTGTCTAATCCATAAATATACATATATAAATATATATGCCTTATATTAACCATTTATAAGACACACAGTTTTATTGTCCTTATTTCAAATTTCAAAATGCCACAAACATTTAATTATTTATTTATATATTTATTTATTTGAATTTAAGGATACTTCAGGCTGCGAGGAGGCGGCGCGCTGGCTCAATGGTAGACTGTTGGACGTCTATGCTAGAGGTCTCGAGTTCGATCCCCGTCCGGGACGACCCGCGTTGTGTCCATGGGCGAGGCACTTTATCCCGGTTGCCTACGTGGGGGCACAATGACGCCGTGTACAAAGGCGTACTGCACGTCGATGGTGCACATGTCTTCAACCGCTGTAACCCTGCTTGAGCGGAGCTGGAACAGATTTAGAATGTTGAGGAGCTGACAGTTGCTCGTCGATGCTCGGTGGTTCTCTCCGGGTACTCCTTCTTCCTCCACCCGTAAAATTGTCACAGTCATGATTAGCCATTGTTCATAAGTATGTGACCAATAAATAAATAGGCAGCCTAGGTCACCTCGCGTCGGACGGTTTTACGAGTAAGAGACGCGGAGTAACCGGAGAGAACCACCGAGCAATTGTTGAATAACTATTTTTACATTTTTTTTTGCGTCAAAAACATAACTTGTGATTTGTGGGAAAAATAAACTAAGCACGCCCTAAGCCAGCAATGCGATCATTTGCTCAAAAACGAAAGTAGCTCAGTCTACGCGCCCTAATCGAACAAACATTAGAATGGTAACCAGAGTGGTTTCAAGATACAGGCCTAACCAATGAATTTTTTTTCAAAATAGGTCACTTGGATGTTTAACAGTTACCACATTTTCTACCTAATCTCTGGACCAAGATAAATACACTGCCCACGAGTAATGGGCATTAAGGGTCTTGCCCAATTAAAAAGAACAAACCAGTTAACGCTGGGCAGATCGACCGGTGCACCGCGATCGCGCTTCCATCAAAATAATATTAAACAATTTCACTGTTGAAGTTCTCAACAATGAATAGGTCCAGGTTTTTTTTTTTTTGGGGGGGGGGGGGGTGGAGGTTGGTGGGGGAGGGGTTGCATGTTGGTAAAAGTTTCTAACATTCTTTTTCGGAGGAGTCGCAGCCCATTTCGCCCCACCCCCTCTTCTCTTTATGCATACACTATTTACACAATGCAAAGACATCAAATATGTCAAAAAACTTGCGTTATATTTCGCAGTGCGCATAAAACGTCAACTCTTTGGAATTCTTCTAGAGGTCCCGAGTTCGAGCCCCGTCCGGGACGACCCGCGTTGTGTACTTGGGCAAGGCACTTTATCCCGGTTGCCTACATGGGAGCACGATGACGCCGTGTACTGAGGCGTACTGCACGTCGATGGAGTGCATGTCCTCAACCACTTTAACCCTGTTTGAGAGGAGCTTGAACAGAATTAGAATGTTAAGGAGCTGACAGTTGCTCGCCGATGCTCGGTGGTTCTCTCCGGGTACTCCGGCTTCCTCCACCCGTAAAACTGTCACGGTCACGATTAGCTATTGTGCATAAGTATGTGACCCTAAACACCAATAAATAAATAATAACTTTGGAAATCATTTATTTTGCAAAACAGAAGTTTAAATTAGACCGCATACGTTCACCCAGGGCGTATGATCCAAGGCCAACTTTAAAAAAATCATGACTGCGAAAAATATATTTCTCAGTACATGCACATAAGAATATCAACTCTTTGAAATTCTCCATTTTGCAAAAAATGAGTTTAAAATAGACCGCATACATGGCGTTTGATTCAAAACCAAGTAAAAAAAAATCACGATCGCGAAAATAGGTTCACACGTAGTTATTTCAATGTGAGTTAACTGTAGTTCATTGAACTTGACTGAGGACAGGACCAGACTGTAGGACCTATCAGGTATTGGGGGGGGGGGGGGGGGGGGGAGGGGGGCAAATGGTTCTTCGTTCTTGGGCGCTAAGTATTTTAGGCTCTTGACCAATAGAACTACAAGAATCGAGGTCTGGAGTTGGGGAAAAATTTGAAGGTGGTGCGCCTATTGCGTTCGTAGGACGAGGGCCTTATCCGGATAGGCCTACATTTTAAAAAAATTGTGTCCTAAATGGCGCCAGTTGAATGCATTTTGAGTCTCAATGGAACGTTAGGCGTTGTGATTTCCTCAGTTAACACCCAATGCAGACCGAAGAATTCAGAATTTTTAGAGTGTAAAAAGATATCTAGGTTCACCGCAACCCC
Source organism: Pictodentalium vernedei (assembly GCA_031216915.1). Lineage (NCBI taxonomy): Eukaryota > Metazoa > Mollusca > Scaphopoda > Dentaliida > Dentaliidae > Pictodentalium > Pictodentalium vernedei. The sequence goes on from CM062295.1 coordinate 764,950,198, forward strand.
GCCTCACCCCCTTATCAACACATAATCTTCAGAAATATGTTAATTTAGCGTTGAATATAAAAGGAATTAAATATCAAACAACCGTTCGTAACCCAGTTTTTATTGAAGTGAGTTCAGCTATTTATAATATGACACGAGGTTAAAACAATTGTACCAATGTTGACCTATGTATATAAATTAGGTGATATAAAGTTACGAATGTTTTTAACAACCTTCAGATTGCCGTAAGAAAAAAATAATATTTTTAACAAAACCTTTGATTCAGTTCACGGTCAATGACCTGAAACAGAAATATTTGTTTTCTGTCAAAGTTTATGCAAGAACATCTGAGAATCCAGTTTGCGTGCATTGGAAAAATGATCAAATACGCATATCCAAAAATAAATTCTTGATTTTTAAAAAAATGTTCAGTTGAAATGTTGAAGTAAATACAGAGCAATTAGAACCGATTTTAATAAAAAGTATGCATTTCTGAAGTCGGTCGTGATGATTTCTCCCCAATTTAGAAAAGGCCCACAGTAAATCTTCCCTTGAAAAAAAAGCAACCACATATAGTAGAGCGGGGGCCCTTCGGGGGGGGGGGGGGGGGCGCAATAACAGATGGTGATATACCTTTACATGTTCGTCTTGTTTCAGGGGAGAAAATCGTCGTACCTGAAAGGGCAGAATCCACTGATCTCTATACAACTGGATTGCTGAAACATCAACGCAAAACGTCATAACTTAATGCGTCCTGAACTCAAGATGGCACCAAGTCAATCAGCGCGACCCCCTTCACCCCAAATCAACGACCCTTGATGATGTGAAAGCTTTTACGCTGTGACCACATTCACAGCGTAACAGCCTTCACTTCATCAAACGTCACGGTGTTTGCCTAGCAGGAAAACTAATAAGCTAGTATCAACTTTCCAATCGAGGAACTTGTTTGGTATCAATAACTAAAAATATGTTGTATATATTTAATCTTTTTTTCGGGAACACTGTGGTCTTATTTATTGGTGTTTAAGGTCACATACTTATGCACAATGGCTAATCATGACCGTGACAGTTTTACGGGCGGAGGAAGCCGGAGTACCCAGAGAGAACCACTGAGCAACGACGAGCAGCTGTCAGCTTTTCAACATCGCAACTCTGAACTCTGCACCGCGGCACAGGCAGGCTTACATTGGTTGAAGACATGTGCACCATCGATGTGCAGTACGCCTTAGTACACCGCGTCATCGTGCCACCATGTAAGCAATTGGGGTTAAGTGCCTTGCCCAAGGACACAACGCCGGAGCGCGAATCAGTCGCTGAAATGGTCACCCATCCAACTACTAACCGCGCTCGACATTGCTTAACTTCGGTGATCTGACGAGAATCGATTACCGCGACGCCACCACGCCCCCGTGGTTTTTATTAAAATATTCATTTCACATTCACATCAAAGTACAGTGTTTAACCTTTTACCCAACGTAACCGCCAAAACCAGGCCAGCGTTATTCACAAAATTCACCAATTAATTTTCATTATTTTTTTCATTTTTTGTCTCAAAAACATAGGTTATGACCCCTCATTGGAACGAGCTCGTTGGGCTCGTTCCAATGTGGGGATCTTAACTTATGTTTTTGAGCAACAAATAAAAAAAAAAATGATTATTAAAAAATTTTGTTTGCAAGTGTCGTCTGCTTTTCATTTTAGGTAAAGTGTTAAAAAGCGAGGCGGAGAAAATTGGAAACCTCCGAGAATTCTTTTTGACTTATAGATACCTCCGCCACCTTCCCAAAATGCCTGCGGTTGCGGCACTTTTCTATTTGGGACTTATGGGCGTTCCAGCAATCGAGTTGTATAGAGATCCGTGTAGAATCCCGCCAACCAGCTGACCCGGGCCCAATAATATAAAACTTTTACAATTGTATTTTCTAGAGTTTTATTTTTTAGTTATGGCTTTAAATGGATTGAATTGAACCAATAGTATTTTCAAAGATGTGGCAATTTGCTAACATGGCAAAATGCTATTGATTTATTTTAGTCAGTTGTATTAATAAGTAGAAAATATAATTCTAGAAAATACAATTCGAGAAAATACAATGGTAAAGGTTTTATAGTATTGGTCCCTGGCCTCTTTTAACCCTTTACCTAACCTGAAAAGCAGACGACACTTGTAAAAAAAATTCTTGAATGATTAATTTTTTTCATTTTTTGTCTCAAAAACATGGGTTATGACCCCTCGTTGGAACGAGCTCAACGAGCTCGTTCCAACGAGGGGTCATAACCTATGTTTTTGAGACAAAAAATGAAAATATTTTGAAAATTAATTGGCGATATTTGAGAATAGCGTTGACCGGTTTTGGCCGTTAGGTTGGGTAAAGGGTTAACCCTTTACCTAACACGAGAGGCAGACGACACTTGCAAATAAAATTCTTGAATTACTAATTGTTTTGAGTCAAAACATAGCTTATGACCCTTATTCCAATGAGGGGTCATAAGCTATGTTTTTGAGACAAAAAATTAAACAAATAATGAAAATTGGATGGTGATTTTTGTGAATAGCGCTGGCCGGATTTGGCCGTTACGTTAGGTAAAGGGTTAAACTTTTAGGTTCGTTTTGATTCGTACGCGAATCGGCTGCTGATTCGAAGCAGGCCGTAACTTTAAAAGAGATCTGAAACTGCTATTGATGCTTTCATACACACGACTGTACCTTCTGAATTGTCAATTCACATATCACCTTCTATGAAAGTTCTGCTGAAGGCAACCCCAACTCCTTTTGTTATGGAAGATGAGATGTGATATCCAATTGGCCTGTCTGATACAGGTATAGTAACTGAGAACGATAAACGTGTTTGGATCGTACCTAAATCCTAGCTTTATGAATCTAAGCAGATAATAAACAACGCCTTACATGAACCCATCCACCACAGCTTCAGTGTAACCTCTCGAGTGGATTGGCTAAAGCGAGACCCAATTCTAGACACGACGTTTTGACGTAATATATTGAAAACAGACGTCGTGTTACGTAACCTGAAAAAACCCCAAACGAAGCCAGTCGCTAAAAAAGGTTTTCTTCATCACATTTTGTGTCCCGTTTTCACTTCATGTCTGGGTAGTTAAGTGATAATGAATGGCGCCACATTACTCATGTCTGCAATAATATATTTCCAGATTTTTGTCACCCATACTTTATTTAATCAGAGTACAGAATTTTCATATACGTCAGAGTCAGACGGAGTAGTAATGACAATTACTGACTGTGACACATTCCAGGATCACAAGGAAGGCTCCAGGTTGCGTAATACGTTGAACAGTCAGAACACTCAACAGGCGACGCCTTCACTTTCGATATTACCCTGATCGCACTCAACTGGCTACAATTTGGGACTAAATCTCAGAAGAAACGTCAAATCAGGAGAAAACTATAAAACATATCAGAAAAAGGGGCTTACAATATAACTGCATGCAACTACAGTAATCTATTCGAAGATGACATTGGTTGATACAAACATTTGATATGTACGTATATATATATATATAATTGTAATTGTAATACTAAGGGCTGCACGGTATATCGATAAACCGATACATACCGATATTCAAACTAGTATCAATTAAATACCGGTGTAACTACAAAAATATCGTCATTATTTATTTACCCACAATTTAATTTTCAAGATGTCTTTGAGTTTTAACTGAAGACCCGAATGAATAATATTATCCGTTTACCAAACGAAGTGGCCGCATCCACCCACGTAATATACAGATTCAGCAGTTGATAAAATATTTTTCTAAAACGTTTACCAAAACCATATGATGTAACGCCTCTTTGGAACGAGCTCGTCGAGCTCGTTCCGTGAGGGCTCACATGATATCGTTTTGTTGCAATATTTCGAAAAATTCGATAAAAAATATTTAAAAAAAATAAATTTTGATATCGTCTGGGTTGTATAAAATTCGTTCCACTGTGATGGCTCAAGTCACGATTGTGGCAGATTTGTTCAGATATCTGAACAGTCTTTCGATATACCGGTATACCGCGGTATTTTTTGGAATACCGATACCGGTATTCAGTTCAGAATATCGTGCAGCTCAAGTAATGTCACACAATTTATTTTTCTTCGTTAATATTCTATTGACTAGTTTATGCTTGGTCGAGGGGAGTTTCTCATAACTCGGTGAATAATATTCTTTTCGTATGAATGCCTATTTCCGTCCATTTGTCAAATAAAAAATGATGGGTGTGTCCAACTACAATTAACCCATTACCAAACATGAAAAGCAGATGACACTTGCATTTGAATAACTAATTTTTAAACATTTTTGGCGTCACAAACATAATTGATGACCCCATTCGAACGAGCTCAACGAGTTCGTTCCAATTAGGGGCCATAAGCTATGTTTTTGAGGCAAAAAATGAAAAAAATAATGAAAATTGAATGGCAATTTTTAC
>CM062295.1:764954723-765084989 GCA_031216915.1 Pictodentalium vernedei
AAATATTGCATGAATGGCCCTGGTTGAGAAGGAGGTGGGGTGCGGGTGAGGGGTGGGGGAGAGAAGGGGTGTGTTAGGGAAGTCCATTTTTTTTTTCCACATGTGGTCAGTCTAAATCCTTCAGAATGCATTTTGAGCAGAGAAAAAAAAATGCCTAACTGGCACCATGGGGGTGGGGTGGTGTTTGTCTAGGTTTTTAACCACAAACTTTAACCAAAACTGTAAAACTGCATTTTGGACGAAAGAAAAAAAAAGTGCCTAATTGGCCCCCCGGTGGGTGGTGGGGGTACGTGAGTTTAAAAAAAGGTTCCGTATGTAGTGACTGTAAATAGTTCAAAATGCATTTTCGAGGAAAGAAAAAAAAAATGCCTAATTGGGGTGGGGGGGATAATTTCTGTCTGGATTTTTAACCACAAACTTTAACAAAAAAAGCATTTTTGACAAAGGGTAAAAAAAGGTTCTGCATGTAGTGACTGTAAATAGTTCAAAATGCATATTGGAGGAAATAAAAAAAAAAAAAATGCCTAATTGGAGAGGGGGGGGGGGGGGTGGGGTGGGGGGTGGGGTGGGGGGTGGTGCTTGTCTGGGTTTTTAACCAAAACTGTAATGTAGTGACTGTAAATAGTTCAAAATGCATATTGGAGAAAAGAAGCAAAAAAAAAAAGCATAATTGGGGGTGGGGGGGTGGGGGTGGGGGTAGGGGGTGGTGGTGTTTGGGTTTTTAACCACAAACTTGGAGTCACCCTACCAAGCTGCAATGAAATCCCTTCATAATTATGGCCTGTGGAATATTCTAAAGGTTTTCGGGCTTCGGGCCTCTGTTGACGTCACAGTTGCCTAAAAGGGGATGTTCTCATCTAGACATTATATGAAGTCAACCTATCACGTTACAATGAAATCCCTCCATAAATATGACCTGTAGACTGTGCAAAAGGTATTCGGGCTTTGGGCCCCTGTTGCCGTCACAGGTGCCCAAAAGGGGACGTTCTCATGTAGACATTATATGAAGTCAACCTATCAAGTTACAATGAAATCCCTCCATAAATATTACGTGTAGACTGTGCCAAAGGTTTTCGGGCTTCGGCTCGGGCAGCCATCATGGTTGAATGATCGCAACCAAAAGGGGACATTCTCATCTGGGCATCATGTGGATTGATCCTACGAAGTTACAATGAAATCCCTTCATAAATATGACTGTAGACTGTGAAGGTTTTCGGGTTTTGGGCACCTGTAGCCGTTAAAGTTGCCCAATCACGTCCAAAAGGGGACTTTCTGATGTTGACATTATATGAAGTCAACCTATCAAGTTACAATGAAATCCCTCCATAAATATGACCTCTAGACTGTGCTAAAGGTTTTCGGGTTTTGGGCTTGGGCAGTTGTGACGGTTAATAGATCACGCCCAAATGGGGAAATTCTCATGTAGACATCATACAGAGTCATCGTATCAAGTTACAACGAAATGCATCCATATTAAACATGACCTGCAGACTGTGCTAAAAGTTTTTGGGTTTCGGGCTTGGGCAGCCATCACGGTTGACAGATCATGCCCAAACAGGGACGTTCTCATCTAGGCATTATACAGAGGCATTCTATGAAGTTGCAATGAAATCCCTTCATAAATACGACCTGTAGACTGTGCTAATGGTTTTCGGGTTTTGGGCTCGTGCAGCCATACCGGTTGACCGATCACGACCAAAAGGGACATTCTCATGAAGACATGACCTGCATATGAAATTTCGTGACGATCAGACAAGAACTACCGGGTATAGCCTGTACTTGACGGTTGAATAAAAAACTTTAACCATAAACTTTAACCAAAACTCCTAATGACAATGAAACAGGAAAAGAAAAAAAAAACAAAAAACACTTGAACCTTCAGTAAAAAAAACTTTAACCACAAACTTTAACCAAAACTCTAAATGTTAACAGACGGACAGATGGACGGACAAAAGTCATTACTATATCCCTTACTGTAAACAGACGGGCTAAAAACAGTATCTGTTGGATGTATTGTTTTCAAGTTATAGCATGGACAAATAAACGGACGGACGGATAGAGACAGACAGATGGATGGATGGACGGATGGACATTGATATTGGTTATTGAAAGGAACCATCTAGTCATGACTAATCAACCATAAAAAACATTATCTGTTGGATTATCAAAAGTCAAAGTCCCTGAATGTTGGATGTATTGTTTTAAAGTTATCGCGCGGGCAAACAAAAGTTAACGCATGGATGGACAGACAGAGAGACAGAAGGATGGATGGATGGATGGACATTGATATTGGTTATAGAAAGGAATCATCCTCTAGTCATGACTAATTAACCATAAAAAACAGTATCTGTTGGATTATCAAAAGTCAAAGTCCCTGAAAAAAAATCCAAGATGGCTGCCATGGTGGCCATATTGGACATGCCAGAATGCTGAATATTGAAAGAACCATCCTCTAGTGATGATTAATCAACCATAAAAAAGTAGCATCTGTTGGATTTATAGTTTTCAAGTTTTCGTGTGGACAATCAAAAGTCCCCATAAATCAAAGATGGCTGCCATGGGGGCCATATTGGATATGCCAGAATGCTGGTTATCGAAAGGAACCATCCTCTAGCCATGACTAATCAACCATAAAAAAACAATATCTGTTGGATGTATTGTTTTCAAATTATCGCATGGACAAACAAAAGCAAATGGATGGATGGATGGACAGACAGACATTGCCATACCATAATACAGCCCGCTCATATGAGTGGCCGTATAAAAATAAAATAAAATTCCCGCCCGCCCACCCGCATGCAACTTTACAAACCAGAGGCTCACGTGAGCCTAAAACGCTCACCTGGCTCAAGTTGTCAAAAGAGATGAATGCATCAGTATGTGAGCAAGAGCAATTTTTTGATTTGCTAAGACACAACAAAGGCAACTTTTTTTGGCCATTCATTTCTGCTGGTCCTCGGAAAGCTTTCTAGCAAGCTCTGTTCTGTTTTTCAACTATCATGGCTCTCTCTACCCTCCCCCCCCCCCCCCCCCCCCACCCACACGCCAAAAAAAAATTGTTTGTTCATGGCATCAATAAAATCTTTGGAACCCACACTACATTCTTGAGAGGGTTAAATTAAAGACATGCACACAGGAATCAGATAAATGTTTTCCAGCATTGAAAGGGTTCATTCAACATGAAATAACTTGTATGTGCACAGTAGTGAAAGAGTTCATCATGAAATAAATTCTTTGGAAAAAACACACTGAAGTCATGAGAGGGTTAAATAAAAGATATTCATACAGGAATCAGATCATTTTTTTTCCAAGGAACCAGAAAAATACATCTACAGTATTGAAAGGGTTTTTGTTTGTTCATGGCATCAATAAAATCTTTGGAACCCACATTGCAGTCTTGAGAGGGTTAAATTAAAGACATGCATACAAGAATAACAAGACTATACGCCCCCCACCCCCCCCCCCCCCCAAAAAAAAAAAAAATGAAAGTGTCAATGACACTGTAGCTCAACTTGTCAAGACAAAGACATGTACATGCATAGTATGTGACACAGCAATGAAAAACATCTAGGTAATGACCTGATAACAAAGGTACATATAAAGTATTGTAACGGTCTGTACATAAATACTGACCGTTGCCTGTAACAAATGTATAGGTAAAGTATTGTAAAGGTGGGTGACAGTCAGATGCTGAACTAGAAAAAATCTTTGAGTCCCAGAGTGGGTCTGACTGAACCCCAAAATATTTGTTCTCATAGCACAGTGATAACAAAGGCACCCCAAAACACACTCGTTCCTGTCCCAAGGTGAAAACAAAAGTACTCAAGAAGTTTTGTGAAGATCAGTTCATAAATACGAGCTGTATAGAACTTGTGACAAAAAACTGATTGGACCTAATTTCGGTACAAAATGGTCACTGGCAGCCATCTTGAATTTTGGACCGTACCCAGAAACACTCATTCTCATCCCAAGGAGATAACAAAGGTACCCAAGAAGTTTTGTGAAGATCGGTTCATAAATACAGCCTCTACCCTGAGCCGTATTGACATGTGTGCTTACATTGTGTAAGTAGCACTGAATAAATCAAAGTTCATCTAATTTGCATAATTTCTGCACGAAAAAAAACCCCTTACAATATGTGATGTATTCCATGTTACTAAACATTCATACAAAAATTTATTAAAATCAGAACTTTCATACAGAAGTTCTATACAAAAGACTGATTGCACTAATTTTGGTACAAAATGGCTGCTGGTGGCCATCTTGAATTTCGGACCACACCCAAAAACACTCGCTCTCATCCCACGGTGATAACAAAGGTACCCAAGAAGTTTCGTAAAGATTGGTTCATAAATATGGCCTCTAGTCTGAGCTGTATAGAAGTTGTGTACAAAAAACTGATTAGACCTAATTTCGGTACAAAATGGCCACTAGCAGCCATCTTGAATTTTAGACCGCACCCAGAAACACTCGTTCTCGTCCCAAGGTGATAACAAAGGTACCCAAGACATTTCGTGAAGATCAGTTCATAAATACAGACTCTAGTCTGAACCGTATTGACATGTGTACTTACTGTGTGTAAGTCGCACTGAAAAAATCAAAGTTCATCTAATTTGCATAATTTCTGCACGAGAAAAAAACCCGTATTATATGTGATGCATCCCATGGTACTAAACATTCACACAAAAAAATTATTCAAATCAGGGCTTTCATATGGAAGTTCTGTGCAAAAATCTGATTGCACCTAATTTTGTACAAAATGGCTGCCATCGGCCATCTTGAATTTCGGACCGGACCCCAAAACACTCGTTCTCGTCCCACGGTGATACCAAAGGTACCCAAGAAGTTTCGTAAAGATCGGTTCATAAATACGGCCTCTAGCCCAAGCCGTATTGGCAGTGCTGAAAGTAACCCCAAAAAACATCAAAATTAGTCTAATTTGCACAATTTACGTACGAGAAAAAAACCCGTATTATATGTGATGTATCCCATGGTACTAAACATTCATACAAAAAATTATTCAAATCAGAGCTTTCATATGGAAGTTCTGTACAAAAAACAGATTTCTGCATCGTCGGTACAAAATGGCAGCTGGCAGCCATCTTGAATTTCGGACCTCACCCAAAAACACTCGTTCTCGTTCCACGGTCATAACAAAGGTACCCAAGAAGTTTCGTAAAGATCGGTTCATAAATACGGCCTCTAGCCCGAGCCATAGCAGCTTGGCACTTACAGCTCTGAAAGTAACACTAAATAAATCAAAGTCAGTCTAATTTGCATAATTTACACACGAGAAAAAAACCCGTATTATATGTGATGTATCCCATGGTACTAAACATTTATACAAAACTTTATTCAAATCAGAACTTTCATACAGAAGTTCTGTACAAAAAACTGATTTTTGCATCATCGGTACAAAATGGCCACTGGCAGCCATCTTGAATTTCGGACCATACCTAAAAACACTCGTTCCCGTCCCAGGGTCATAATAAAGGTACACAAGAAGTTTCGTAAAGATCGGTTCATAAATACGACCTCTAGCCCGAGCCATAGCCAATTGTTGACGTACGGACAGACGGACAGATGGACAGACGGACGACGGGCCATGACAATAGCTCAAATTTGACTTCGTCAAAGTTGAGCTAAAAATTGTTCATGGCATCAATAATATCTTTGGAACCCACACTGCAGTCTTGAGAGGGTTAAATTAAAGACATGCATACAGGTATCGGATGTTTTCCAGCATTGAAATGGTTCATTCAACATAAAATTAAAATCTTTGCAAAAACAAACAAGTCTAGAGACTTTTCCGATTAAAATAACAAGATAACAATGTTTATAACAGGTTTGTTATTTTTAAGAACATGTCAATCAAAAGTTCTCAGTGAATGAAAAATCCTTCAGGATAAACTACTGCAAAAAATGCTGACTCATGATTTTTTGAATACCCTCTACTGGGCACACTGATTGAACTGGTAGCAATTTTGTTTAACCAATCCCTTCTTCCGGTCCTAAGGATGCTTCATACCAAATAACAGTTCTCTGTTCCTTGTGGTTTGGGATATATGTGCTTTTGAATTTTTTTCTATTTTTAGCCGTTGGGGTTGTCACAGTGCTGTGAATTTTTTTTTTAGGCATCAATCAATTATTTGGGGCATAAACCAAAGCCCGAATATGGCAGCTGCTTCAAATAAACAAAATCAAAGGTGTATACTCCATAGATGGTCTGTACAATGTTTGTTTGAATTTGGCCTAGTGGTTGTGAAGAAGATGTCAAGGTTGCAAAAAGTTAACGGACGGTGGCCAACGGACACCAAGTGGTGGCAAAAGCTCACAGTGACTTGCAGTCAGGTGAGCAAAAAAGTGGCCTGAGAAACAGAAAATCTGCTTTATGAAGCTTTACTAATTTTTTATAACCAGAGTCCAGAAAGAGAGACTAATCATGTACAATGCACGAGTTATAAACTGAGTAACTAACCCTGTGTACTGTACAGCCTTTGTGTAAACCACATCTATAGCAACATAAATAACCCAAACCAGCAGTGAAATTCTTAAAAAGCATTCAAAATCAGCTTATGACCCCTCATTGGAATGGATTGTGGAAAGGTTTTTTTTAGTGAATTCCAAAAGAATGAAACATATTCTATTTTCAATTAATTGCTTTTTGTGAGTACAATTTATACAGGACAATCCTATTAACTGGTAGAGCACTGGAAGTGAATATTTGGGCTTTATTCTGGAGAGCAAGAACAGCAACTTGAAGGCTTCTTATTCTGTGGGTGTACTTTATATTATATTTGGAGTGAAACTAATTAATCTGTATGGATTTGCCTTGTTAAAATTTATGGGAGAGTTCCTATGGGCACTCTCCTATAAATTGTAATAAGGCAAAGACGTGAGCAAATTGAGATGACCCAAAATAATTCAGCACTCTACCAGTTGATTATATGATCACATTATATCATGAATTCAGTGTACTCTGCACCCTGTTCAAACTAGAGGTACTGTGAGCAAGCTCACAAAGTGATACCCCCCGTGCCTCAGTTGTAGCCTTTTTGGTACATTAAAATGTGTAAGTTAGATTATCTCCCCTTGGAAATGTCAGAACGGTTTAGGAGGAGTTGCGCTTATAAGGATTTGTAGCCTTTTTGGTACATTAAAAATGTATAAGTTAGATTATCTCCCCTTGGAAATGTCAGAACGGAATTATACTGCTTCATGCACATCTGAAAATTCTTCAAACGGTTTAGGAGGAGTTGCGCTTATAAGGATGGACAGATGGACAGACAGACAGATGGACAGACAGACAGATGGACGGACGGATGGACTGACGGACAGGGTGATTCATATATACCCCACAAAACAAAGGTATAATAAACCAGACTATTGAATTTAAGTCATTCAACAGACTTTAAATGACATTAGTGTTCAACCGATGATCTGAATCGGCATCCCTAACACAGCAACGGCTGACAACAGCAACAGCTCCTGGAACATCTGTTCAACCGATTGTTGCCAAGCAGTTTTTTGTGATGATTCATTAACCACATTTTATCTTCTGCAATTGTTCAATTGTTAACCCTTTACCTAACATGAAAAACACAGACACTTGCAAACAAAATTCTTGAATAACTAATTTTTTGTCTCAAAAAACACAGGTTCTGACCTCTCTTGGAATGAGCATGATGAGCTCATTCCAAAGAGGGGTCATAACCTATGTTTTTGAGACAAAAAAATAAAAAAAAAATGAAAATTAATTTGCGATTTTTGTGAATAGCGCTGACTGGTTTTGGCCGTTACGTTGGGTAAAGGGTAAATGCAAAATGATGTCAATGATACCATTCAATAAAGTTGAGAAATGAAAAATTTAAAGTAATTTGTAAATTTTTATGCTTACCAATGGCCCAGACTTAACTGGTGCAAAACTGATTAATACCCAGGGCCAAACACAAATTCTGAACACCCAAAATTTGCATACAAATCCAAAAATACACCAAAATTGGCACCAAGCATCATTCTTTCTAGTTGTGCCAGCTAAATGTTAGAAATAAGCGGGGAGTTATGAGTGCTCACTCATGGGAGGGCCATCCCCATCTGGGCCATTGGTGAGAATAAAAAAAATATACAAAATACTTTAAATTTTTCATATTTTTATACTTGAATCAATGGCCCAAACTTAGCTATAAATGAGGAATTACATATGCCTTTTCCTATATAATAAAAAAGACATAACGCCAACAATTTAATGGAGCAATATATAATAAATTCTCCATTTAATGCCAGTATAACCATTATGCTAATTTGGTGAAGGAAACCAATTATAAAGCTAATCCAGAGAATGAGATGCTTTATACTGAATTTAAAAGTGTCCGAGGATTATATATTAATGCTCGTATGACACGTGACATAACAGACATATACATAATGCTTCATACTGAGCTACACCTTAACACAGAGACACGAATGGCGGAAGCTGATTGTTCAAGTTCGTTGCAAAAAGATCTATCAAGGGACGATTCCACTGGTAGCAAATCTGACTGAAGACACATCTATTGAGAGTCCACTCTGATGATAACAGGCGACCTTTCCTTGAGAGCTAGTCTGCAACTATGTTCAGAAGATGGCCCGGAATACGACAGACCGAGATAAGAATGTGATGATCCCGAGCAAATAGGAGAATTTTCTTTGTCAATTTGAATAGAAGAATGGAATGAGTGCCGCTCTGATTCCTGAGGTATGCCACAACTGTGGAATTGTCTGATAAAGTCTGAACATGGGCGTTCCCTTCGTGAACTATCCAATGCTTTTGGGCTAGCCAAATGGACATCATCTGCTTGATGTTTATATGTTTCTCCAGGAACCAAGAGTCCCAAAGACCCCGACCCTTTAGATCTGTGGGAATCAGGGAGGCACCACAACCCGTCTGACTGGCATCCGTCATAATAGTGAAGACTGGATCCGGTACTTGAAGTGGAACTCCCTGAATTAACCATTGAATGTCCGCCAAATCTGAATTTTTTGTTTTACTAGGTCCGTTAAAACAATCGGACTTTCGACCAAATACATTTTGACACTCCAGTGCAATCGACCTAGTGGAATTAGCTCTGCAGCCGCTCTGCATTGTCCCATCAATCTCAAACACCCATGCTGACAGTGTGAGAGGATGGAGGACCAGATAGGACTTTGAATTTTCAGATTTGTATGCAAATTGTGGGGGTTGGGGGTTCAAAATTTGTGTTGCCCTGGATATTAATGAGTTTCCACCAGCTAAGTCTGGGCCATTGGTTCCAGTATAAAAATACAACCACAATGTGTATTCTTAATTTCTCTAGATGTCTCTTTATGGGATATACAAGTTAAACGACATGTAAAGCTTACAATTGAGTGTAGTTGTGGCAATCGCCAGCTCACAACGGAAAAAGTGAAGGTTGCACTCTCAGGTCGCTGTAAAATGATCAGTCGCACGCACTTGGGTGGTACAAGTGGCTCTAAGAGCGGGGTAGCATAAGTGAAGGTTTGATTTATATGCCTGCAGCATAATTAAACATTTACAATCTCTCCATATATATGAGAAATAAAAAAAACATTTGCAATATCTCCATCTCTAAGAATCTGGAAAAACTCATATTCTAAGTACTTCTTAGTGTATATTAATGAAAGTGTCAATGACACTGTAGCTTAACTTGTCTATGTGTTGTGTTTGATGAAAAGGATAATGTTCAATGTTTATGAAAGGATTATGAAATAAGACAAGAATTGTGATAATTGGAAATGTTAAAAAATTTATAGTAATTTATATATTTTTTATACTTACCAATGACCCAGACTTAGCTGGTGCTAATCTCCTTAATTCAGGGCCAAACACTAATTTTGCCCCCCCAATCCCCAAAATTTGCATCAAAAACCGAAAAATACATGTCCTATATGGCCCTCCATACATTGACTCCTCTGCATATGACCAGTGTCAAGGAGGTCCCGAAATTGGCGCCAATTATCATTCTTACAACCAGTGCCTGGTAAGCGTTATGTACTCCGCAGGGAGGTATGAGTTCCCAACTCCTGGGAGGGCCATCCCCGTCTGGGTCATTGGTAAGTATAAAAAATATATAAATTACTATAAATTTTTTAACATTTTTATACTGTACCAATGACCCAGACTTAGCTGAATAGTAAATAGGCTGGAGGGCCTAGGACATAAAGGAAAATCCAATAAGCTCAATTATGTTTAAAAGAATATCCTCTCCTGGAGAAAAGAAGAGATAGGCTTTACATGTATCTTTCCTATTTATAATAAAGAAGAAAGACACAACACCGATCAGTAATTGAGCATAATAATCAATGATCTCTATTAACATCCAGTATAACCCTTTATACTAATATTTTTAAAGGTAAGCCAATAAATAAAGGAAGTCCAGAGAAATGAGACTCTTTATATTCATTAAAAGTGTCCGAGAATTGTATATTAACGCTCGTTTGACACATGACATATACAAATGCTTCACACCGAGCTACACTTTAAAAATATTACATGGATGATTAAACATTATCTTTACACTTTAAAACCATCCCGGTACCGACTCGGAATTACTGACTCTGGGGGAGGTATTCCCTTGCTTTTCACTATAAAGCAGGTGACCTAAGGGAACCCCCCCCCCCCCTTCCCCTTGCCCTGGGTCAAATACCCCAGAGCGAAGAGGGCAGCAGGACAGAGTCACTGCCGGAACAGAAAGCCTACATAACTATAGTTGCAACTGTTTAGTGGACGACATTCTGAGCAACAGATAACGGACCTAAACAATGGAGGTCTCCAGAAATGGACTCAATATTTCTGAGATAAAAATTAGTGAATGTGGAAGGTTGAGACCAATATGCAGCCTTCATTAGATCAGTAATAGCAATACAATTAGCATAGGCCCAAGAAGTAGAAAGAGCTCTTACTTCATGAGCTGAGATCTTGAGTGCCGACTGCTGAGAAGATAATTTTTCATAAGCAGTTCGAATAGTTAATTGAATCCATCTAGCAATAGAATGAACCATAATATCCTTTCTATTAGGCATCAAAGACAGAAAGAAACACTTACGTCCCTTTCTGATGAACTCAGATCTACGTCTGTAAATACGTATTGCTCTAAGAGGACACAGTAGAGGCCTACGCCCATCAGATGATGGAAGGGCCTTAATAATAACAGGTTCAGGATACTTATTGGGAGCCTGATTCTTAGCCAAAAATCCAACATTAGTGGTAAAGGTAATAGTATTACCGACACTACGGTAGTGAGAATCCTCCACAGATAGTGCATGAAGCTCACTAACTCTTCTAGCAGAAGAGAAAGCTAAGAGAAAAGCTGTCTTATATGTTAAGAATTTGAAGTCAACTGTGTCAAGAGGCTCAAAAGGCGCTTCTTTTAGCTTAAGAAGAACCCAGGCCAAATTCCACTTCGGAATTAATCTAAGGGTTCTAGGTCTATTTATCGAAAAATTTCTAACTAACTTAGATAAAGAGACATTAGTTCCAATCCTCAAGCTATCATGATGTGCATAGGTATGAGATAGCATAGACCTATAACCCTTAATGGCGATAGGCTGCAGATTAATCTCATCAAACAAGTATACTAGAAAGTTTGCTATGTCTGGAATGGAGGGATCATAAATATCTACTGAATGATCCTCACACCACTGACAAAAGACCCTCCACTTAGCAGCATAGTTTAGCGAAGAGGAGGTCCTCCTGCAGTTAGAAATCGCGTCCACTGCTCGTCCTGTAAAATGTTTTCCGTGCAAGAAGGACCGCACAATGGAAATACGTGAAGGTTTAGACCTTGCGGATTGTGATGGAGGATGCGCGATTTCCCTTGCGAAAGAAGATCTTCCCGTTGAGGAAGCTTCCTCGGCATGTCCCAAAATCGGCATGTCCCAAAACAGACACCTGAGTAGATTTATCCACGGTCTCTGTGGAGACAGAGATGCTACCAACAGAATCTTGCATTGCGATTGTTTTATCTTGAGCAATATCTGCTGAATCAACGGCACTGGAGGATACGCATATCCTATCATTCCGTCCCAAGAGATCGAGAGAGCGTCTACTGCAAATGCTTGAGGATCCGGACAAGGTGACACATACGTCTGCAACTGATTGTTGAGATGTGTCGCAAATAAATCTTTCATTGGCCGTTCCCATTGGTAGCAAATCTGATTGAATACTTGCTTGTTGAGAGTCCATTCTGACGGCAACAGGCGACCCCTCCGTGAAAGGGAGTCTGCTAAGACGTTCAGACGACCCGGAATATGACGGACGGAGAGAAGAATCTGATGTTCTAATACAAACAGAAGAATTCTTTCCGTTAGATTGAGCAACGGAATGGAATGAGTGCCACCTTGGTTCCGAATATACGCAACTACTGTCGTATTGTCGGACATAATTTGCACATGTGCATTCTGAATAACGTCTATCCAATGACGTAGAGCAAGCCAAATCGACATCATCTCTTTGATGTTGATGTGCTTGCTTAGAAACTGCGGATCCCAAAGACCCTGGCACTTCAAATCCTATGGGCTCAGTGTCGCGCCCCAGCCTGTTTGACTGGCATCCGTCATAATCGTTAAACTCGGATCTGGCAACTGCAGTGGAACTCCCTGAGTTAACCACTGTATGTCTGCCCAAGTCTGAATCTCTTGTTTCACTTGGCTTGACAAGAGTATGTCCGTTTCGAGCGAATGAATCTTCACTCTCCAATTCTGAGTCAGATAGACCTGGAGAGGACGAGTGCGTAGCCGCCCCATCGGAATGAGATCCGAGGCAGCTCCGCACAGACCTATTAGTCTCATGAATTCCCTCGCTGACACTTTGTCTGAGTGAAGACAATAGCGAGCATAACAACTGACTAATTTCGCTCTGGTTAACGGCAGACGAACGAGATTGTTGTGCGTCTCGAAGCTCATTCCCAGGTGGGTAAATGACTTGGACGGCACCAGATCCGACTTCTCTTCGTTTACTATGAAACCGAGACGTCGGAGCAATAGAAGCAGATTGTGCATGTCGTTCTGAAGCGTTAACTCGTTGCTGTATCTCTGAAGAATATCGTCCAGGTAAGCCGACATTACCGCAGACGAATGAGCTCGGAAATGAGTCATTACCGAGTTCATTACTCGAGTGAATGCCCAGGGCGCTAGATTCAGACCAAAGCACATCGCTCGGAACTGATAAACAACACCTAGGACAGCAAAGCGAAGATACTTTCTGAACGCCGGATGTACCATGACGTGAAAATATGCATCCTTGAGGTCTATGCTCGCAGCATAGTCGTTCACTCGAATGCTCGCTCTGACCGATCGAATGGTCTCCATATAAAACTCTGGAGCCACGATCAGCTTGTTTATCCAGCTTAAGTCGATCACTGGACGGAACGAGCCGTCTGGCTTCGGAACCAGAAAAAGATGGCTGTAGAAACCTGGAGATTCCTGGTTTTCTACGACCTCTATCGCGTTCTTCGTTAAAAGAGACTGGACTTCTGATAGAAGTGCCGTTCTTTTCTGACAATTTGACGGAAGCTGAGTCCATCTTGGACTTCGAGTTAATGGAGGCTTGCCTTTGAAGGACAGTTTTAGTCCTTCCGAAATAACCCCTAGAACCCAGAGGTCCTCCGTAATTGATTCCCAATTGCTTGAGAAACTCGACAGTCTTCCGCCCACCGGAACGCGACAGAGGTCTAGACCATCACTTCCTGGATCCGCGAGGCTTGCGGTAGGAGAAACCACGTCCTCCGCGACCCGCACCTCGCCCCGTCGGCCTAGGGGCATCTGACCGGTTATTTCGGTCAGCATAACGGCCCCTAGTCGAGTCGCTACTCTGCCGGTCTCTAGAGTAAGACCTAGAGGACGCATAGGAACCTCTATAGGAACTTCCCCTGGACGAACTCGTCCCGGAAGTGCCTGGCCTACTCCTGTCTGCTGGTTCCGATTTCTTGGAAGCAGACTTAAACAGCAGAGAGTCCGAAGCTTTCTTTGTTAATTTATCATATATATCAGAAAGCTTGCCACTGAAGAGAAACTCTCCAGAGACCGGAGCGACTCTAAGAGAGTTTTTCACCTTACTGTCCACGCGTGTGGAAGTAGCCAAGGCTGCGTCACGCCGAGCTAACTCCAGATTTGCCACTGAAAGGGCGGAGTTATAAGTGGAAAACGCTATGGCCCTGGACAGAACTCAAAGACGTTTGTACGTCTTGAAATTCAGGTCCTTCAAAGCGTAATGACAACGCTCTAGTAAGGTGATCTGCATAGGAAAGAGCGTCTAAACTAGCTCTGTTAGACGATATCGTCGTTTCCATCGTAGACGACGGAAGTGACATAGACGACGGCATGGATATATCAAGGTCTTCAGCCTGGTCGTCTAAACGCAGAGGAACTCTCTGGATGCCCTGACCTGCCGTATCAAACTTGTTCCTTTGATTAATAAACGGCAGCTGTAGAGCAGATGCCGGTAGGAAGGCTGACCTGCCCGTCTTGTTGGCAAGTTTATCAATAGCGTCATTCAATAACTCAAAAATCCGAGAGACATTCTTGGATTGTGACGGAAATTCCGGGACAATGTCCCTAAACCGATTAAAAAACTCGGTGTCCAGTGGCGCTATCACCCTCCTATCCGGCTGCGCAGCATTTTGGTCTGGCGGAACAACTTCTGGAAGGTAATACCGGATGAATTCTACGGCTATTTTATGTTGTTCCGAAAGGGAAATATCCAATTCATCAGAATCCCTTTCGCCATCCTGCCAGACCTCATGTAAATCATGTAAATCTCAGTCGTCCGCACCGGATCCAGCGGCAGAACCTACCGACCCAGCATCTTCGGACATTTCATGTTCCGACAGAGGCTCGGACGGTTGCTGGGATGCTGTGATTAACTTTGCTATCTGTGATAGCACATCCGTTACAGAGGCCTGGGAAGAGGCGGTCTTACTGGATTTAGCCGCCGGAAGCTCCCTGGACGTTGCATCCTGCATACATCTTTTATGCGAACGTCCGGATGAAGAAGGCCTCGAATCCCTGCCTACCGGATGGCGTGACCTGGTCGCCGAGGAATCCCTGGTCGGCGAAGCTGACTGTAATTCACTGGTCACAAAGCCAAGGTGCGGTCGAGTGTGCTGCTGAGAGGATATGGAAGCCTTATAGGTAGCCTCGGCGGACTGCCCATATACCGGAGCATCCCGAGCTGCGGACGTATGCTCCGACTGCGTAACATTACGGACTACAACATCTGGTCCCAGATGCTGTTGTATGAGAGAGGGACCTCTCTCGCTTGCAGCCCGTGTCGAACTGGACAAGCTAAACACCGGACTGTCAGGCTTCCTCCGATCCATCCTCCTTTCCGTCGTCACTGGGTGTGCACGTGGATGTTTTATAGTGCTCGCAACACCCGACTCTCTCTGCTGGACCGCAACGGATGAACCCGAGTGCTGCCACATTCGGTGAATGGACGCAACCCCGGTCGAGCTAGCGGACGTCAACCCCTTCGGGTTCCTTTCAGGGAACTGACGAATCTCCATGAGCACTTTTGCCGCTAGCTCTTCGCTTGTATGTGACGACGGAGGCACACTTCTGGACGACATCACGGAAATATCACCCTGTTCTTGTTCCTCTGAAAAAGAGAGTGAAACACTAGTGTGACTCTGAGGAGAAAGAACCGGAATGGACCTTTCTCCAGAAACAACATACCGTGACACACGTTTCCAACGTTTTTCATCCCATTTGAAACACACAGAACAAAGATCAGTGCGAGTACAGAGAGAACAATTAATACAGAGATCATGAGAATCATAGGAAGACTTCCTCCTATTACAATTTGAACAATAATCATTCATAGTGAAATGTAAACAATCAAAGTACTCGCACTAATCCTTGAAAATAAAGATACATAATACAACAATCCATTATATTCATTAATAAATAATGATTGAAAAGAAAAAATTTTTTAAGAATCCAAAAAAATTTTTTTCAGAAGAGCCCAAGTTCCCAAAGGGAACCCTGAGCCCAATGGATCCCAAAAAAGCCTAAGTGTGAACAAAAATTTAAATTCATTTTGAAAAAATTAATGAGACACTTACGGACAATAATAATGTATCTTACTATTAATAAGAGATGCAGAAGACAAATAATCACTATCAGCAGTAACTATTGTCAACCTAAGCAAAAGTGTCAACAAACCGGAAACATGACTCCAGGCACTGAAACAAACATGGCCCGAAATCAGTCACCAATTAAAACACTATCTAATGCAAAACAGAGGCTTCCAGAGAAGAAACTGTAGAACATCAGATAGTAGATGAAGACCAAAACGCCTAAACACCCCTAGGGTGAGGACGTAAACATGGGGAAAAAACAGAAATAAATGTGTTACCAAGCCAAAACTCCCAAGAAATTTTAGTAATAAACATTACAAAAAATTAAGCCAAAACATGGGAGAATAGCTAGGGGGGAATAAGGAAGGTAGAGAGGAAACACTGATCAAACAATGGTACTTCATAGCAAGAATGACAACATCAGGGCTATGCCTTGAAAAAAGGCAACTAGAAATAATTTCATAAAATAATTATAAAGTTACAGCCCTGAACATTTTCTTGCACTAAATATTTTCCTCTCCTCCTAATGTGTCCTCTTTATTTCCACCATTTCACTCATGAATATGTGTCTGGCATCATGAAAACTGAGATTTGGAAGCACAAATAACAGAGAAGTGTGACTGTTTTGAGGGCCAAACTAAGAATGATAATTGGCACCAATTTCGGGACCTCCTTGATACTGCGCATGCGCAGAGGAGTTGATGTATGGAAGGCCATATAGAACATGTATTTTTCGGTTTTTGATGCAAATTTTGGGGATTGGGGGGGCAAAATTTGTGTTTGGCCCTGAATTAAGGAGATTAGCACCAGCTAAGTCTGGGTCATTGGTACAGTATAAAAATATGTTAATTTCTGTTCCCTGTATGCTATGTTTATGATAAAAATAATATGAGGTGTACACTGTACTAAAGAGCTGAGGGATGGGTTAATATGACCTCACAGTTAATGTATGTGGCCCTCACAGTTAACGTATATCAACAAAAGTTACCAAGTTACAGTGAAATTATTCCAAAACGAGTCATCGTATCAAGTTACATTGAAATCCCTTCATAAATATGGCCTGTAGACTGTGCTAAAGGTTTTCGGGCTTCGGGCCCCTGTAGCCGTCAGTTTCCCAATTACGTCCAAAGGGGACGTTCTCATCTAGACATTATATGAAGTCAACCTACCAAGTTACAATGAAATCCCTTAATAAACATGACCTGTAGACTGTGCTAAAGGTTTTAGGGCTTTGGGCTCTGGCAGCCATCATGGTTGAATGATCGCAACCAAAAGGGGACATTCTCATCTGGGCATCATCTGGAGTGATCCTACAAAATTAC
This sequence comes from Pictodentalium vernedei, assembly GCA_031216915.1. NCBI lineage: Eukaryota > Metazoa > Mollusca > Scaphopoda > Dentaliida > Dentaliidae > Pictodentalium > Pictodentalium vernedei. Next base: position 764,972,158 of record CM062295.1, read on the forward strand.
AATGAAATCCCTTCATAAATATGACCTGTAAACTGTGCTCAAGGTTTTTGGGCTTTGGGCCCCTGAAGCCGTCACAGTTGACCAATCACGACCAAAAGGGGATGTCATCATCTAGGCATTATATGGAGTAAAACTTACAGGTTACAATGTAGTCCTTCCATAAATATGACCAATTTTTTTTTTTTTTAATGTTTAAGAACACATATTTATGCACAATGGTTAATCATGACCGTGACAGTTTTACGGGTGGAGGAAGCCGGAGTACCCGGAGAGAACCACCGAGCAACGACGAGCAGCTGCCAGCTCCCCAACATCGTAACTCCGCACTGCAGCACAGGCAGGGTTAGATTGGTTGAAGACATGCGTACCATCGACGTGCAGTACGCTTAGTACATGGTGCCATCGTGCCCCCAACATGGGTAATGGAGATGAAGTGCCTTGCCCAAGGACACAACGCAGTTGCCGCAGGTGGGATTCGAACCGAGGACCTCTCGGCTTGCAGCCTGCACCTCTACCTACTGAGCCACCATGCTCCCAATATGACCAATAGACTATGCTAAAGGTTTTGGGTTCGGGCAGCCATCATGGTTGAATGATCGCAACCAAAAGGGGACATTCTCATCTGGGCATCATCTGGAGTGATCCTACAAAGTTACAATGAAATCCCTTCATAAATATGACCTGTAGACTGTGCTCAATATTTTCGGGCTTCAGGCACCTGTAGCCATCACAGTTGACCAACCACCACCAAAAGGGGATGTCATCATCTAGGCATTATATGGAGTCAACCTAACAAGCTACAATGAAATCCTTCCATAAATACGACCTACAGACATGCTAAAGGTTTTTGCGCTCGGGCAGCCATCAAGGCTGAATGATCGTGACCAAAAAGGGACGTTCTCATCTGGACACTATTTGGAGTCATCCTACCAAGCTACAATGAAATCCCTTCATAATTATGACCTGAAGACTGTTCTAAAGGTTTTCGGGCTTTGGGCCCCTGAAGCCATCACAGTTGCCCAATCGTGTCCAAAAGGGGACGTTCTCATCTAGACATTATATGAAGTCAACCTACCAAGTTACAATGAAATTCCTCAATAAATATGATCTGTAGACTGTGCTAAAGGTTTAAGGGTTTTGGGCTCGGGCAGTCGTCACGGTTGGCAGATCATGTCCAAATGGGGATATTCTCATCTAGACATCATAAGGAGTCATCCTACCAAGTTACAATGAAATCCCTCCACGTTAAACATGACCTGCGGACTGTGCTAAAAGTTTTTGGGTTTCGGGCTTGGGCAGCCATCACAGTTGATAGATCATGCCCAAAAGGGGACGTTCACATCTAGGCATTATACAGAGGCATCCTACCAAGTTACAATGAAATCCCTTCATAAATACGACCTGTAGACTGTGCTAATGGTTTTCGGGTTTTGGGCTCGGGCAGCCATACCGGTTGCCCGATCGCAACCAAAAGGGGACATTCTCATCTAGACATGTATATGAAATTTCGTGATGATCAGACAAGAACTGCGGTGTGTAGCCCGTGCTAAAGGAAAATGTGAACAGACATCACAGATGTACAGACTTCCGCACATGTGATGACAATAGCTTATCTTGACTATGTCAAGTTAAGCTAAAAATGTTAAGGAAGTAACTCTGCAAAAATAAATGAATAAAATTGACTTATTAGGAGCCATAACTCCACATCTAATCATCAAACAGGGCTGGTTTTAAAACTTGATCTGCAGGTTCTTCGGATGAACTCAAATACTGAATAATTGCACAAGCAATTAAAATCTGTTGAAGTTATTGTGCTAATGAACAAAACCTTTGTTAAATCGACTAATTAGGGGTTGTAGCTCTGCCCTTTATTATCAGATTCGGCTGGTTTTCCAACTTGACTTGTAGATTCTTTGGTTAAACTCAAATACCAGACACTGGCTCAATCAATAAATAGTTTTAGAACTTATCACGCTTATGAATGAAAAATTTGTTAAAACAGACTAAATTGGAGCTGTAACATCACCCCTAATCATCAGAACAGGCTGGTTTTCAAACTTGACCTGTCACTTCTTTAGGTGACTCAAATACTGGATATTGGCCCAGTCAAGGAATATCTGTTGAAGTTGTGCTAATGAAAGAATATTTGTTAAAACTCACTGATTAGGTGCTATACCGTTATTTGTGACCAGTGTGCAAAAAACATTAAAATTAATTTTCACTGAATTATGTTTAAAAAAATGCCGATAGGATCAACGATCCAAAGTCGAGTTGTGACAGCAGAAAAGTGGGTTTAATCATTATCAACTTATCATCCGGAAACCAATTGTTTACAATTTATTATGTGAAGGGTCACTGTGACCTTGACCTTTGACCTAGTGATTCCAAAATAAATAGGGCTCTTTCTTGCACCAATGCCAACCTACCTATGAAGTTTCATGAACATGGGTGGAACCATTGTCAAATTATCATCTGGAAACTAATTGTTTATGATTTATCATGTTCAAGGTCACTGTGACCTTGACCTTTGACCTTTGACCTAGCAAGTCCAAAATAAATAGGTCTTCCACTCACCTAGGTCAACCTACCTATGAAGTTTCATAAATGTGGGTCAAACCATTATCAAGTTACCATCTGGAAACCAATTGTTTATGATTTACTATGTTGAAGGTCACTGTGACCTTGACCTTTCATCTTGCAAATCCAAAATAAATGGGGTTCTTCCTCTCACTGTCGCCAACCTACCTATGAAGTTTCATGAACGTGGGTCAAACCATTATCAAGTTATCATCCGGAAACCAATTGTTTTGATTTACTATGTTCAGGGTCACTGTGACCTTGACCTTTGACCTAGTGAGTCCAAAATAAATAGCGTTCTTCTCATGTAGGCCAACCTACATATGAAGTTTCATGTATGTGTGTTGAATCATAGTCCAGTTATCATCCGGAAACCAATTGTTCATGATTTACTAAGTTAAAGGTCACTGTGACCTTGACCTTTGACCTAGCGAGACCAAAATAAATAGGCTTCTTCCTCTCGTCGATGCCAACCTACCTATGAAGTTTCATGAACGGGGGTCGAACCATTATCAAGTTATCATCCGGAAACCAACTGTTTACACCCGCCCACCATTCATCAAACTATAAGTCGAGTTTGACAACTCGACTAATAATGCTTTTTGTACTCAAGAGAGAGTAGACACACTCCCACTGCCCAAGAGGCATTTGAATGAATTCTCAAGATTTGCTTTTTGATCTCAATCTAGTATATTATGCCATTATTTATTACATGCCTACTGCTTTTCCTCCAGTTCCTTATTTACAAATCTGTACTGAACATGTGTTCCATACGGATTTCCATTAATACACTATTTTTCTACTTGACATCATGGATCCATCAAAAAAACTATTTATTATTTATTTATAGATGTTTACAATGGCTGTGACAGTTTCACAGGTGGAGGAAGCCAGAGTACCCTGAGAGAACCACCAAGCATTGACGAGCAACTGTCAGCTCCTCAACATTCTAACTCTGTTCAAGCTCCGCTCAAGCAGGGTTACAACAGTTGAAGACATGTGCACCATCGACGTGCAGTATGCCGTAGTACACGACGGCATCGTGCCCCCATGTAGGCAAGTGGGATAAAGTGCCTTGCCTAAGGACACAACATGGGTCATCCCGGACGGGGATCAAACTCATGGTAAAACATCAAACATAAATCATTTAATTTTTATTTTTTTAAGTGTGCATTGGTTATAAAGAGAGAGCATGCAGGTAAAAAGACCATGCAGGGCCTGAGAAATGGATTAAATTTTTTTGGCCCAATAACTAGACACTGTATTTTAACCCTCTTCAAACTGATGTCAAAATAACAAAATTTCTGGCAGTAAATTTTTCCCACACTGCATCTTGAAATTTAATCAATTAACCTTGTTTGACAAAGCTCAATGACCTCTATTAAACGAGACTGAAATGGTTAAATTTGTTGTTTTATAATAATTGGGAAATTTGCATATTGAGATTTTTATATTTTAACATCAGTGTGCTGGGAGTAATCATGCTTAACCCTTTACCCAACAAATCGGCCGCATCCACCCGCGTAATATGCAAATTCAGCAGTTAAAAAAATATTTTTCAAAAAATTTCAACAAAAACCATATGTAACGCCTCGTTGGAACGAGCTCATTCCAACGAGGGGTCACATGATATGGTTTTGTTGAATTTTTTTAAAAATTTCAAAAAATGAAATTAAAAATAATAAATTTTGATATCGTCTGCGTTGGGTAAAGGGTTAACTGCAAATACATGCAAATAAATACATTTCAATTGAAAAAGGTAAATTTTCAAGTGTCTTGATTTCATGGTAATTTTGAAAGACCTTTGCAAGCCAATAAACTGTTCAATGAAGAGATTCAATTTCAGTGAGGGATTGCCTGTGAGGCCCAAATCACACCTTTTTTAGCCTCACAAAGTAAAAATAATATATAATGTATATCACCTTTTCCAAAGCACTGCAATCTTTATCTTTATGAAGATAATGGTCTTGCCAAAACGTTAACAGATCTCTGTAACAATAAAGAGATGAAATTTTAAATATGCAAAATATCATTACAGTAAAACCTGTCTTGAGAGACCACATCTACCAGGCACCGATTGGTTTTACTCTATAATGGACCTGCTATGGGAGACCACCTGTCTTGAGAGACCACTGTGACCTGGTACCAGCTTGTATTTTTATGCCATAATGGACCTGTCTTGAGAGACCGCCCCTTTGAAGACTGAAACTGTGACAAAAACTTTTTACCTGTTCTGGAATTGGAAAATCCATTGTGGTTATACTAACATAATTAAAGTATTAAAAGCTCTTAATTGGGTTTCAATTGCTATTCATTTACATAACTCATTAAAGATTGAGATGTTTTTATAAGACCCCTGTGAAAAGATTAGGATTATTGCTGAATAAACAATTTCATACATACCTGAAATGTGACAGCATTATAAAAATGAAAGTGTCAATGACACTGTAGCTCAACTTGACAAACTTGAACTTGGTAAGTTATAAATGAAATGGCAAAATTGAAGATCATTGGGACCAATGTCAGTTTTTTGGCAGTGGCAACATTTTTTGACAGAAACCGAAGAAAATCGATAGCTCCCATCTAGAGGCCTCCCCAAACAAGCATGCCAGGTTTCAAAGCAATCCGATCATAAATGTGCCCTGTAGGGTGTACAAAAGGGAAATATTGTGGTCTGACTAGACTAAATTCTAAGAACGTTGGCCGTGGCAACATTTTTTGACGGAAATGGAAGAAAATCGATAGCTCCCATCTAGAGGTCACCGTAAATAAGCATGCCAGGTTTCAAAGCAATCTAATAATAAATGAGCCCTGTAGGGTGAGACAAAGGGAAATATTGTGGTCTGACTAAACTAAGTTCTAAGAATGTTGGCTGTGGCAACATTTTTTGATGGAAATTGAAGAAAATCGATAGCTCCCATCTAGAGGTCTCCCCAAACAAGCATACCAGGTTTCAAAGCAATCAAATCATAAATGTGCCCTGTAGGGTGTGCCAAAGGGAAATATTGTGGTCTGACTAGACTAAATTCTAAGAACGTTGGCCGTGGCAACATTTTTTGACGGAAATGGAAGAAAATCGATAGCTCCCATCTAGAGGTCACCCCAAACAAGCACGCCAGGTTTCAAAGCAATCCGATCATAAATGTACCTTGTAGGGTGTGCCAAAGGGAAATATTGAGTCTTCTGACTAAACTAAGTTCTAAGAACGTTGGCCGTGGCAACATTTTTTGACAGAAATTGAAGAAAATCGATAGCTCCCATCCAGAGGTCTCCCCAAACAAGCATACCAGGTTTCAACGCAATCTGATCGTAAATGTACCCTGTAGGGTGTGCCAAAGGGAAATACTGAGGTCTGACTAAACTAAGTTCTACGAAAGTTGGCCAGGGCAACATTTTTTGCCGGAAATTGAAGAAAATCGATAGCTCCCATCTAGAGGTGAACCTAAATAAGCGTATCAGGTTTCAAAGCAATCAAATCATAAATGAGCCCTGTAGGGTGTGCCAAAGGGAAATATTGTGGTTTGACTAAACTAAGTTCTAAGAACGTTGGCCGCGGCAACATTTTTTGACGGAAATTGAAGGAAATCGATAGCACCCATCTAGAGGTCACCCCAAACAAGCATAAGAAGTTTCAAAGTAATCTGATCATAAATGCGACCTGTGAAGTGTGCCAAAGGAAATTGTGGACGTACGTACTAACGTACTAACATACTAACGTACGTACGTACGCCGACGGATGAGAAGTGGTGGCAATAGCTCAGCTTGACTTTGTCAAGTTGAGCTAATGAAAGTGTCAATGACACTGTAGCTCAACTTGACAAACTTGAACTTGGTAAGTTATAAATGAAATGGCAAAATTGAAGATCATTGGTACCAATGTCATTTTTTTTGCCTGTGGCAACATTTTTTGACAGAAACCGAAGAAAATTGATAGCTCCCATCTAGAGGCCTCCCCAAACAAGCATGCCAGGTTTCAAAGCAATCCGATCATAAATGTGCCCTGTAGGGTGTACAAAAGGGAAATATTGTGGTCTGACTAGACTAAATTCTAAGAACGTTGGCCGTGGCAACATTTTTTGACGGAAATGGAAGAAAATCGATAGCTCCCATCTAGAGGTCACCGTAAATAAGGATACCAGGTTTCAAAGCAATCTACTCATAAATGTGCCCTGTAGGGTGAGCCAAAGAGAAATATTGTGGTCTGACTAAACTAAGTTCTAAGAATGTTGGCTGCGGCAACATTTTTGGATGAAAATTGAAGAAAATCGATAGCTCCCATCTGGAGGTCACCCCAAACAAGCATGCCAGGTTTCAAAGCAATCCGATCATAAATGTGCCCTGTAGGGTGTGCCAAAGGGAAATATTGAGTCTTCTGACTAAACTACGTTCTAAGAACGTTGGCCGCGGCAACATTTTTTGACAGAAATTGCAGAAAATCGATAGCTCCCATCTAGAGGTCTCCCCAAACAAGCATACCAGGTTTCAAAGCAATCAAATCATAAATGTGCCCTGTAGGGTGTGCCAAAGGGAAATATTGTGGTCTGACTAAACTGAGTTCTAAAAAAGTTGGCCGCGGCAACATTTTTTGACGGAAATTGAAGAAAATCGATAGCTCCCATCTAGAGGTCACCCCAAACAAGCATGACTGGTTTCAAAGCAATCCAATCATAAATGTGCCCTGTAGGGTGTGCCAAGGGGAAATATTGAGGTCTGACTAAACTAAGTTCTATGAACGTTGGCCGTGGCAACATTTTTTGCCGGAAATTGAAGAAAATCGATAGCTCCCATCTAGAGGTCACCCTAAATAAGCATACCAGGTTTCAAAGCAATCAAATCATAAATGTGCCCTGTAGGGTGTGCCAAAGGGAAATATTGTGGTTTGACTAAACTATGTTCTAAGAACATTGGCCGCGGCAACATTTTTTGACGGAAATTGAAGAAAATCGATAGCTCCCATCTAGAGGTCACCCCAAACAAGCATACCAAGTTTCAAAGTAATCTGATCATAAATGCGACCTGTGAGGTGTGCCAAAGGAAATTGTGGACATACGTACTAACGTACTAACGTACGTACGTACGCCGATGGACGAGAAGTGATGGCAATAGCTCAGCTTGACTTTGTCAAGTTGAGCTAATAAATTTGCGTTGAAAATCTTCAATGAAGATTTTCAACACTAATTTATTTTTATAATTTTTAAAACAGTCCATTTCAATTTGTTACAAAAACTTCATAAAAAAGAACAACTACAAAGTAATTACAAAAATCCATTATTCTCCATTTCTGAATTTTGTGGTTGGTTATTCACTGACTTGAGAAAACCTGAAACCTGTTATGAGATACCACCTGTCTTGAGAGACCACTTTTGTGTGGCCCAAAGGGGGGGTCTCTCAAGACAGGTTCTACTGTACTGCTTTCAAAAGCTATTGTTGTCTATTTGATTTTTGTAGGATAAGAGTATCATTCCAAAACCAAAACACATCAAAACAAACAAGAGCCCCGCCTAGTATTGCATAATACGCTGGGTAAGGCCTAAAAAAATTAAAAAATCTGTTTCTCAGGCCCTCCCTCATGGTCCTATTGGCTGCCGCATGCTCTCTTTTTATAACCAATTTAAACAATTTAAACTTAAAAAAAATTAAAATTAAATGGTTTATGTCTGATATTTTACCCAAGTTAAAAAAATTGATGAATTTCTCCCTTGAGTGCAAGAAGGCTTTGCAATGCTTTAGCATTGCAAAGCCTTCTTGCACTCAAGGGATGAAATAAACCACCACCCATGCTATTCTGTAGATTATTAAGCCTAAAACATAAACCAAGAACATGAACTTTTGATGGCTAAGTAGTAATTACTGAAATAAAAAATAAAATAAAAAACCGCTCGCCCGCATGCAATTTCACAAATAATGGCCTGAGAAACAGAAGATCTACTTTGTGTGGCCTAAGCTTTTTTGAATTGTACATAAAATGTTTGAATCCATAGACCAATCAATAACATCGGACAGAACTCCAATCTGAGCTGAACTTGTATTTTAGTGTGACTGAGATACAAACCGAGTCTGGTGCTGATCAATATATCCAAACCAAGTGAAAGCCCCAAAAAGTGAAATGTTGACAAAAGTTAAAAAATTTATAGTAATTTATATATTTTTTATACTTACCAATGACCCAGACATAGCTGGTGCTAACTCTTAAAATATAGGGCCAGACACAAATTTTGCCCCTAATCCCCAAAATTTGCATCTAAAACCAAAGAAAACATGTCCTGAAAGGCCCTCCACACTTCGCCCCTACTGCGCATGCGCAGTGTCAAGGACGTTCCGAAATTGGCGCCATTAATCATTCTAATAACCAGTGCCTGGTAAGCGCTATGTACTCAGCAGGGAGGCAAGAGTTCCCAACTCCTGGGAGGGCCATCCCCGTCTGGGTCATTGGTAAGTATAAAAAATATATAAATTACTATAAATTGTTTAACATTTTTATACTGTACCAATGACCCAGACATAGCTGAATAGTAAAAAGGCTGGAGGGCCAAGGACATAGAGCAAAATGGAATACGCTCAATAAAATAAAATAGAGTAATCCCCTGTAGGGAAAAAGAAGTAATAGGCCTTACATGTATCTTTCTTATTTATGATAAATTAGAAAGATACAACACCTTCCAAAATTGAGCTTCATAAATCCATGTACTCTATTAATATCCAATATAATCCTTATACTAATAATTTTTAAAGTAAGCCAATAAATAAAGTAAGTCTAGAGAATAGAGACTCTTATACTCCTAAAAGTGTCTGAGGATTGCATAATCATGTCCGTTGACATATGCAATATTCAAAAGCTATACTTTAAAAACTAAGACTTGAATGAATTTTAAAAACCTAAACTTCTCACTAAACAACCATCCCAATAACAGCTCAGAATTACTAACTCCGGAGGAGGTATCCCCTTGTTTTCATAGTAAAACAGGTGACCCAAGGGAACACCCTCCCCCCCCACCCCCCCCCCCCCCCCCCCCCCTTTTTCTTGCCCTGGGTCAAATAGCCCAGAGCGAAGAGGGCAGCCAAACGGAGACACTGCCAAAACAGACAGCCTACCTAGCTATAGTAGCAACTGTTAAATGAATGACATTCTGAGCAGTAGATAATAGACCTAACAATATAGGCCTCCAGAAATGGACTCGATATTTCTGAGATAAAATTCATGAATGTGGATGGCTGAGCGCAATGAGCAGCCTTCAAAAATCTATAATAGCGACACTATTAATGTAAGCCCAAGAAGTAGAAGAACTCTTACTTCATGAGCCGAAATCTAAGCACAACTGCTAAGTCAATGATATACCATAAGCAGTACCGATAGTTAATAGAATCCATTAACAATAAAATGGAGCGTAACGTCCTTCTACTAGACATCAAAGACAGAAGAAGCTTACGCCCATAGTAATAAACAGATATCTGTTTATAAATACATAAACTGTACCCGGAAAGAGTAAAGGCCTATGCCCATACGAAGACGGAAGGACCTTAAAATAATAGGTTCCGGATAATAGGAGCCTAACTCTTATGCAACAATCCAACCTAAATAGTAACGGAAGTAGTGATTCCGAAACTACGAAAGTGAAAATCATCCATCGATAGTGCATGAAACTCACTGACTCTACAGTAAAAGAGAAACCAACAAAATTACTGTCTAAAAGGTCAGAATTTGAAAACTACTGTTTCCAGAGGCTCAAATGATTACTTAGCTAAATAAGAACCGAAGTTAAAATCCATATAGGAATTTAATCTAAAGATTCCAAGTCTATTTATCAAAAAGTTACTAACTGACTTAGATAAAGAGACAAAAGACTCAATTGTAAACTATCGTAGAGTGCATAGGTATGAGGTAACATAAACCTATAACCTTACTAATAACAGACTGCAGTAGATCCTGTGAAACAAGTATACTGAAAAATAGCAATGAGTAGTATGGAGGGATCAACAATATGAACATAATGATCCCTACACCACGACGGAAGAGCCTCCACTTTAGCCGCATAGAATAGCCAAGAAGAGGATCTCCTATAGTAAGAAATTGCGTCCAAAGCTCGTCCAGTACAGTGCTTACAATGCAATACGGACCACACAACGGAATACATGAAGGTTGCGACCTTGCGGGTTGTGATAAAGATGACACGATTTACCCAGTGAAAAAAGATCCTCACATAGAGGAAGATTTCACGTTAAGACCCACAGTAGACAAGAGAGTAAATTACCCATGATCTCTGTGAAGATAGAGATCCTATCAACAGAAATGTATTGTGGTTGTTTATCTTAGCAATACCTGCTGAAACAACAGCGCTGGAGGATACGCGTATCCTATCATTCCGTCCTATAGATCAATAGAGCGTTAACAACATCAGCTCAGAGATCTGGACAAGCCAACACATACGTCTGCAATTGATTAGCAAGCTGTGTCATAAATAAATCATCATTGGGCGCTCCCATAGATAGCAAATCTGATTGAATACTTGTTTGTTGAGAGTCCATTCTGACAGCAACAAGCGACCCGTAAGAGAATGGGAGTCCGATAAAACAATCAGACGACCCGGAATATGACGGACCAAAACTGAACTTGGTGTACTATAACCAACAGATGGATTCTTTCCATTAAATTGAATAACAGAAACGAAAGAGTGCCTCCCTGGTTCCGGAGATACGCCACTACTGTCGAATTAAAGGACAGAAATTTGGGCATGCGTTTCTGAATAATGTTCATGCAATGACATAAAGCAAGCCTAAAAAACATTATTCCGCGGAAGAAAACTGATTGTTAAGAGACTGCGGAACCCAAAGACCCTGGCACTTCGAATCCGTAGGGATCAGTATTATGTCCCAATCTGTTTGACTGGCAACCGTCATAACAGCCACACTCGGGTCCGGCAACTGCGGTGGCACTCTCTGAGTCAACCACTGAATGTTTGCCCCAGTCTGAATCTCTTGTAACACTAGATAGACAAGAGAACGTGTAAATCGAGCAATTCATGGATTGCCGAAAAGTTGCTGTCGAAGAGAAGCTCCTCCGAGAACGAAGCGACTCTCAGAGAGTTCTTAACCTTACTATCCACGCGTGTGGATGTAGCTAGGGCTGCGTCACGTCTAACCAACTCCAATCAGCCACTGAAGGGCGGAGTTATACGTGAACAAACTACTGCCCTCAAAAGAAATTACATTGAGAATAATATCCCGTAAATCTTTTCTTGAAGACGTAATGATAACGCCTCAGTAAGGCAGATTACGTATGATAAAGCGTCTAAGTTAAGTCTACTATACATCATGTCGTTCCCAACATTGAAATTGGAAAAGACATAAACGGCGAAAAAGAATATATGCAGTCTTTAATCACACCGTCTAGACGCATATGAACTCTCGGTATGCCCTGCTCTGCCAAAATAAACTATTCGTATAAATGATAAAATGGCAGAAATGAGCAACGCGGACAAGAAACCAAACTATCATGCTTGGTAGCAGGCTTGTATATATATATATATAGCGTCGAAAAATAAAACACATGTTGTAATGACAATATTGGACTGCGTCGGTAAGTCAGGGACAATGTCCCTGAACCGATCGAAAAATCCGAGTCCAATGACGCTATAAGTCTCTTATCTAAGATCGCAGCAATGAAGTCCGAAATAACAATCACTGGAAGATAATGCCAGAAGATATGAAAGGCATCTTCCGATACTACTAAAGGGAAAACTCGAAATCTTTCGAATCCCTTTCGCCATCCTGTCGGACCCTATAAAGCGTTCGGTCGTCCGTACCTGATGCAACCGCGGACCGCACCGACCCAGCGCCGTCGGATAATTCCTGATTCGACCGAGAAACTGTCAATTGCTGGGATGCTGCGAAACAACTGTGCTAACTCGGATAGCACGTCCGTCACTGAGGCCTGAGGAGAAGCGGTCTTACGATGCATTGCCGCTGGAAGCTCCGTGATCGTTACCCCGTGCATACTACCAATATGCGAGCGAACGGAGTGTATAGGCCTCGTGTCCCTTGGCTACCGGATGGCGCGACCTATTCGCCGTGGAATCACTGAATGCCGAAACTGATCGGATGCTCGAGGTCACGTAGCCAATGTGCGGTCGTGTGCCCTGCTGTGAGGATGAGGAAGCATTAAGGACAGTCTCTCAGACTGTCAATATAACGGAGCGTCCCGACCGACGGACATATGCTCCGAATGTAAAATATCTGAACCACAACATGCGGTCCCCTATGTTGTTGGACGAGAGAGGGACCTCTCTCGCTCACAGCCCGGACGGACCTGGACAAGCCAGGAACCGGACCAACAGGCTTCCTCCGATCTGTCCTCAATCTGCCGTCACTGGGTGAGTACTAAAGTAATTAAAGTGCTCGCATCACCCAAATCTCCTTCCTAGACCGCAACGGACGAACCCGGCAGCCGAACAATTCGATGAATGTACGCTACACCGGGTGAGCTAGCGAATGTCACTCCGTAGGCGATAGACATATTCCATAAGCACTTATTGCCGCTAGCTCTTCATTAACTATGACGACAGAGGCACACTTTTGAAAGACATCTCCATAACTCTTCGAACAAGAAACCAGAAATGCTTGGTTAGCAAGCATAAAATAATAATATATATAGCGTCGTTCAATAATTCGAAAGTTTGTGTGACATTATTGGACTATGTCGGAACTGAGGGACGATGTCCCTGAACCGAACCAAAAATTTCTAAGTCCACCGACGCTATCAGTTTCTTATCCGGCATCGCAGCATTCTGGTCCGACGAAAGAAGCTGTAGAAGACCAAGTCAGATGACATACACAACAGCATATGTTGTTCCGAAAGGGAAAGCTCGAAATCCTCCGAATCCCTTTCGGTATCCCGTCAGACCGGATGAAACTTTCGGACGTCCGTACCCGCTTCCGCGGAGCGTCCCGGCCCAGCATCGTCGGATAAAATATATGCGACAGATTCAGTTGATGCTGGGATGCTGCGATAAACTGTGCTATTAAGGAAAGCACGTCCGTTCCCGAGGCCTGTGCAGTAGCGGTCTTACGATGCATTGCCGCCGGAAGCTCCGTGTACGTTGACTCCCGCACACTTCCTATGCGAACGTCCGGAGTCTGCAGGCCTCGTGTCCCTGGCTACCGGATGGTGTGACCTGGTTGCCGAAGAATCCTTGATCGGCGAAGCTGGTAATATATCGGCGGTCACGCAGCCAAGGTGCGGTCGTGTGCGCCGACGAGAAGAGGAAGCCTTAGCAGTCTCCGCGGACTGCCTATACAACGGAGCGTCCCGAGCGACGGACGTATGCTCCGCTTGCGACACATTTTGTACCACAACATCTGGGGCCAGATGTTGTTGAACGAGAGAGGGGCCTCTCTCGCTTGCCGTCTGGATGGACCGGAACGAGCTATGAACCGGACTAAAAGGCTTCCTCCGTTCTCCCTCCGATCCGCCGTCACTGGGTGTGTATTAGGTTAATTTATAGTGCTCGCATCACCCCAAAATTCCTTCTAGACCGCAACGGACGAACCCGGCTGCCGAACCATTCGGTGAATGGACGCTACACCGGGCGAGCTAGCGGACGTCAAAGGCCGTCGAACCTACTAGGGTCCTCTTAGGCAACTGGCGTATTTACATGAGCACTTTTCCGCTAGCCCTTCATTAATTGTGACGACGGAGGCACACTGTTGGAAGACATCACAGATACATCACCCTAATCTTGATCGTCTGAAATAGAAATTGATAAAGTAGAGTGACCCTGCGGGGAAAGGACCGGAGTGTCCAAATCCCCAATAACATACCATGACATACGCTTCCCATATTGTCATCGAAATCATACGATACAGAACAGGAGTTAATGCGAGTACACTGACCACATATAGAATGATAATAAAGTCAGAGGAAGACTTCCTCTTAAAACAATTGATCAATATCCTTTCAATGTGAAAAGAAAACAAGTCCTGGTACTCGCACTAACCCCTAGCAATCAAAATACATAATAATAATATGATCCATTAATATAGAAAAAATAATTGAAATCAAAATATTTTGAAAAAATATTTTTTCAGAACAGCCCAAGTTTCTGAAAAGTAACGTTGAGCCCCAATGGATCCCAAGCCTAAGTGTGGACAAAAATTTTAAAAATATTTTAAACAATTTATTCAACACTTACGAACAATAATAATGTATCTAGTTATGATTAAAATAACATCAAGATATTATTTTTTAGAAATCCCCCCCCTCACACAGAGGGCTGTTGTAAATGTAAACAATGAGTGTAAAAACACTAAAATAAGACTCCAGGCACCCAGGCCCGAAATCAGTTACCAAAAATACACTATCTGATGCAAAACAGAGCCTTCCAGGGAAGAAACTGCAGAACATCAGATGGTAGATGCAGAACACAACGCCTAACCACCCGTAGGTGAAGACGTAAACATGGGGAAAGAACAGAATTCATTCTGTTATTCAGCTAAAACTCCCAAGAAAATTTAGTAATAATAATTACAAAAACTATGCCAAAAGCATGGGAGAATAGCAAGGGGGGACTTAAAGGACAGGGAGAGAGGAAAACACTTAAAAAACAGTGTAACTAAATAATCAGAATGACAACAAAATGGCTGCTGCCTCGAAAATAGGTAACTTAACATAATTTCATTAAAAAATATTAAGTTACAGCCCTGATAATATTCTGTCACACATTTTTTTCCTCTCCTCCTTCTCTATCCTCCTTAGAATCACCATTTCACTAATATTTATGTGTCTGGCATCATTTAAACTGAGATTTATAAGCACAAAGATCAGTCAGATGTTAACTGATGAAGGGCCAAACTTAGAATGATTAATGGCGCCAATTTCGGAACGTCCTTGACACTGCGCATGCGCAGTAGGGGCGAAGTGTGGAGGGCCTTTCAGGACATGTTTTCTTTGGTTTTAGATGCAAATTTTGGGGATTGGGGGGCAAAATTTGTGTTTGGCCCTATATTTTAAGAGTTAGCACCAGCTATGTCTGGGTCATTGGTACAGTATAAAAATATGTGAAATTTTAAAGTTAAAAAGTGGCATAACTCTGGAAAGAACAGTGCAACCGACGTGATAATCATAGGTTCCCATGGGGGTGAACTTGCGACCAAGTTTTGATAGAATTGGTCTAGAAACCTCTGAGAAAGCCTCCTGACAAATTTCAGACTTATGCGGCCAATTATTCCAAGTCAAACTAGAAGGGTATTAGTACCCCATGGTTCACCAACGGGTCACCAATGTAAAATGTGGCTATCAAAAACTTGCAGACAAAAGTAAAAAAAATTAAGGTAAATAAGTAAGGAAAGGGTTAAATAATATAATACTGGCCCGAAGAAGCATTCTAACATAAAACTAGAACCATGGCAATATACTGCAAGGTAAATTACTCCTTGGAAGAAAAGGAAGACAAATATCAAAACCAGCACACAAAAGTCAAAAACCTGTACACTAAAGTCCAAAATTCAAGTAAATAAGCATGGAAAGGGTTGAATAAAATATTAGTATCCTTGAAAAGCATGCAGACATAAAAAAAATCCCCCCCCCAAAAAAAATCCAGCAAGAGGATCACAGATCCAGAAGTCGAGTTTTGACACTAACTTCTGAAAAAATAAGCTATTTATAGTAACAGTGACCTTGACCTTGGAGTCCCAGACTCAGAAATCAATAGGTATCTTCCCTGCCTATAAGGTAACCTCTGGTATAAGTTTGGTAAAGGTGCATCAAATAGAACTAAAGTTATTGCCTGCAAACCAATTGTTTACGCCCGCTGCCCGCCCGTCACTTCATCAAACTATAAGTCGAGTTTGACTTCGTCAAAACTCGACTGAAAATCAAAACCTGCAGACAGAAGTTCAAAATGTATGAATCCGGACGCCGACATGAGGGCTGTGCCAAAGGCTCACACAACTATCGTTGGTGAGCTAAAAAGGGGCATAACTCTAGAAAAAATAGTCCACCTAGAACTAAAATCCTAGGTTGTAAGGGTTCCCATGGCGATGATCATGCATTCAAAGTTTCTAAAGAATTAGTCTACAAACCTCCAGGGGAAATCTCCGGACAAAATTTGACCAATGTGGTAAATTATTTTAAGTTGAAAATGGGCATAACTCTGGCAAAAATAATCCCACCAGAACTATAATTGCACACACACAGGTTCACATGTTGGTGAACATGCGTGCCAAGTTCCGAAAGAACTGGACCATGAACCTCCAAGAAAATCTCCGGACAAAATTCCGACAGATGAGGCAAATTATTCTAAGTCAAAAAGGGGCCATAACTCTTGCAAAAATAGTCCCTCCGGAACTATAATCGCACACGGACAGGTCGCCATGATGATGAACATGCACACCAAGTTTAAATGGAAAGGGCCCTCGAACAGATGAGAAATCTCTGGACAAAAAAACTAGACGGATGGATGACTGACAGACAACCCATTTGCATAAAGACTTTTTTCAAACAGGCGTATAAAAATTCCACAGCATTCGAATGCTGGACTTGTTAGGAAATATTCATGTGTTTTAGGTGGTTTTATGGAGTACATTACATTCTTGTGTTGAGGCTTGGCTCACCATCCCTGATCATGCTATCTGGCATCTATCTAGTTCCTTCGGTGTACACCCACTGATGCATCAGGCTTCCATGAGGCAAGGACTGATAGAATTCAAGTCTATTCAAGGCAATTTCTCGATATATTTCAGCATTTTTTAAGGCTCTACAATAGTGAAATTCAATGATTTTCAAAGCCCTGCATTCACAAGTCCCAACTAGAACCGGGCATGGAATTAACTCTTAACCTGCTGAGTATTTTTAAGATACTTTTCATCAAATCTAGTCATGGCTGCTTCATAGCAGCCATGACTAGATTTGATGACAAATTCATCTAAATTTAACTCAAGAAATCATTGGTGGAATAATACATTAAATTTACTGGGAGAAAAGTTTATGAAAGGTGCCCGAAGCATCTCTATTTCAATGGCAAGAGAAATCCTGTCTTGGGCAAGAATATCCACTTGCAGCATGCAAGGGGTTAAGCTGACCGTCACCTGCAGAATGAGGTACCAAGAGGGTGAATTTGGTGATGCTACCCTACACAGCAGGGTAGCATCACTAAATTTAACCTCTGTCAACCTTTATCTTGACCCTTTACCCAACGAATCGCCTGCATCTGCCCGCATAATATGCAAATTCAGCAGTTGAAAAAATATTATTTTTCAAAAAATTTCAACAAAACCATATCATGTGACCACTCGTTGGAACGAGCTCATTCCAATGAGGGGTCACATGATATGGTTTTGTTGAAATTTTTTGAAAAATTTTAAAAAAATTATATTTAAAATAATAAATTTTGATATCGTCTGCATTGGGTAAAGGGTTAATCAAGGTCTCAGGGCTAAACGCAAAGAGGTACTGAGAAGATAAACTGGTTGATTCTATCCCACTGTGTGGGATAGCATCACCTAATTCACCTTCAGGGACCTCATTCATCAAATGACAGATTGCTTATTTTCAGGCTTTACAGGACTGCCCGTCATTTCCCCTCCTCCTACTTCCCTATGAGGGAAGTGGGAGGAGGGAGTAATGACTGATAGGTCCTACAGTTAAAACTAGAAGTCCTGTCATGAAATGTGCACAAATAGCACGCCGATCTGCACGTTAATCTACGCGTTATGACCATAGTAAGGTTATCAAATTCTGTACATATGGCCTGTGCACAAGCAATGTTTCAGCCAATGGACCTGGAGGTCCATTGGCAGAAACATTGCCTGTGTTTGCTATGAGTAATCAGGAGAACCTGTCGTGCTTTGGATGCCATTCGATATGGTAATTGCACGCAATTCCTATGCGCAATTAAGCCTAGATAAGCGCACAATTCGGGACAGGACTTCTAGTTTTAACTGTAGATAGGACTATGCCATCACAAATTCTGGAATATAAAATTTGTCAGCATTTTTATTTTGTGAATATTCAAGGTTTTTCAAGGCCTCCTGACATATTTTCCAGGATTTCAAGGACTTGAAAGAATCTTAGACAAATTGAAGACCATTCCATCAATAATACAGCACACAGGAACCCTGGATGGGAGAAAATGTGAGCCAATAAAAAAGCTCAAGGTTTTATTTCAATATAGTAGGGCTGGAGAACCAGTTTTTTTTGTTTGTTTTTCACTCTGATGCTGACTTCTATTATTCATTCAATGCTTGCATACCCAGCTGAGAACAAATTCCAAAACTCTTCCTAAAAGGAGAATTTTACCAAGAATTTTGAACTGGAAACCGGACATCACTAACACACTTGAAATAATAAGGGTCTGGCATCATTAAATAAAATCACCAATATCGATGTCCAACACAACTGTGTAAACACACATGTATTGCACAATTTGGAAATGGACAGCCATTTCAGATAAAATATGAAAAGTTAATAATTTTGCACAAGTGACTTTTAAAAGATATTAAAAATATTTATGAATGATTAATATTGGTCAAATTAAGTCATGGAATTTTATGTATCTGCAACACAAAGAATACTTTCTATTAAAAGCAAACTCTTTAGTAGCAAGATCATAAAATTGCAGGACTTTTAAAAATCTTATGACAAAAATGATCTTTTTTCAGAAATTTACCAAGCCTGCAAATAAGATTTTGAAAATCTATGACCTTTCCAGGATTCCAGACTAGCGTATGAACCGTTACAGTACAGTCGACATAGATTGGTCATAATCCACACATGGCCAGTGATGTCCACGCATGTGTTCACCAGGGAAAAAAATATCAATATCAGCAAAATATTAATTAATGAAACATTGGGTTGTGTACAGTGCTTCACTAACCCTTTACCTAACATGAAAAACAGACGACACTTGCAAATAAAATTTTTGAATAACTAATTTTTTTCATTTTTTGTGACAAAAAATGAAAATAAGGCCACACAAAGTAGATCTTCTGTTTCTCAGGCCATTATTTGTGAAATTGCATGCGGGCGAGCGTTTTTCTATTTTATTTTTTATTTCAGTAATTACTTTTTTGCCATCAAATGTTCATGTTCCTGGTTCAAGTTTTAGGCCTCATAATCTACAGAATAACATGGGTGGTGGTGTACTTCATCCCTTGAGTGCAAGAAGACTTTGCAATGCTAAAACATTGCAAAGCCTTCTTACACTCAAGGGACAAATTCATCAATTTTTTTAACTTGGGAAAAATATCAGACATAAACCATTTAATTTTTATTTTTTTAAGTTTAAATTGGTTATAAAAAGAGAGCATGCGGCAGCCAAAAGGACCATGCGGGAGGGCCTGAGAAACAGATTTTTTTATTTTTTTAGGCCTAAATAATGAAAATTAAATAGCAATTTTTGTGAATAGCGCTTGCGGGTTTTGTCTGTTATGTTGGGTAAAGGATTAATTAAATTTTAAATGACTATTACTATAATTAGTGTGGAACGTGACCGGTCCACGGAAGTGGAACGTGACCAGTCCACGGCAGCTGTACTGAATTTCACAACTCTACAACTCTTCTTAATGCTAAAACATGGAAAGTGCAATGAAATTTTTGAAAGAAATAAAAAAATTACAAGATTCCATAACTTTCCCAAGATGTGGGGACTCTGGTAAGTCTCAAGCAGTGAATCAACATAAAACATAAGTTACCTGAAATTCCTCATAATTGATACACCTCCACTGATATCAATCATAGCTTCTTTCTCATCTCTCAATGCTTGCAAGTATCGAGGTAATTCATGTTTTTGATTTGCAAACATAAGGAACACCAATGTGGTATTTAGACAACTAACATTTTCCTGAAACAAGAACAAAAAAAAATATTCAGGACGGATAACACAGAGAAACCAGGTCAGAACAATTAACTGACACCAAACTAGTTTTTTGATTACTGGCAGTCCTAATTAGTTTAGTAACTGGTCAAGTGCTTGAAGCCACTTTAAGGGCTTTCAAAAAAATGATGCACCCAGTGCAAAAAACAACATTTTCCTTGCTCATGTTTCATATTCAGTCATATGCAAGTAATATTTTGTTTGGGCCTAAAAAAATTAAAAATCTGTTTCACAGGCCCTCCCGCATGGTCCTTTTGGCTGCCGCATGCTCTCTTTTTGTAACCAATGGAAACTTTAAAAAAATCAAAATTAAATGGTTTATGTCTGATATTTTACCAAAGTTAAAAAAATTGATAAATTTGTCCCTTGAGTGCAAGATGGCTTTCACCACCTCTCAAGCTATTCTGTAGATTTTGAGGCCAAAAACATAAACCAAGACATGAACTTTTGATGGCAAAGAAATAGTTACAGAAATAAAAAATAAAATAAAAAACCGCACGCCCGCATGCAATTTTATAAATAATGGCCTGAGAAACAGGTCGACTTTGTGGGGCCTTATATAAATTTGTTTTATTACAAATTATTGGAGAGAGACAATAATTCTGAATAACAAATTTGGACCACCAAAAATAATCTGGCCCTCAACCAGTTCAACTTTTATGAATTTACAGCAAATGTTCTAAAGAAGACAAATTAATTTCCCAGCCATTTATGCCCCAGCACATAAATTGATGTTGTTGACAAAATTTGTCAAAGATTTGAATTTTCATAACCCTTGTGGTCACATGACCTTATTTCGACACTTTATTTATTGGAGGTTAAAGTCACTTTCAACATTTATGGCTGTATCAAAACAGTCATGGCACCAGGATATCTCTGACAAGATAGGATGTGCTACTCCACAGGGGGAGAGGGATGCTAGTGTATACCCAACAAAAGAAGAAACTCCAACCACTACTGAACCACCCACCCTCCCCTTCAGTGCCATCCCTGATGATCATGACAGCAACACTGGTATGAAATTATGTTTAGCCATTAGTTTATACCTATGCTACCCCCTCTAGAAGATTTCCACCAGAGGCGATGATTACTGGGTTCTATTTTACCAATAAAGCAGAGGTTGTTTACTGCAATTAATAAGCACTGTTCCACTACTTGTAGTTCCCCTGGGGAACTTAAAGCAGAACTTGCTTTGTGACGATTGGATAAGAACTACGGGGTCTAGCCTGTGCTAAAGGAAAATGTGAACAGACACACAGATTAAGACTTCTGCACGCATGATGGCAATAGCTTATCTTGACTTCGTCAATAAATTGTAAAAAATAAATTATCAAGAAAATCCTTCTAAACTAAGGCTCTCCTTGCTGTTTGCAATAAAATCTGAAAAAATACACGTTACAAATAGCCTTTGTAAATTAATTTAGCACTACTAGTCCACTGCTTGGATTCGAGTACGATTTTTATCCTCGAGTGGGGCATGCAGATGATTATTCCACAAGGCATTAGCCCAATGAAATAATCTGTGCAGCCCACGAGAGGATAAAATCGTAATCTAATATCTGAGCAGTGAACTTTTGTATTTATTTTATTTTCTCCTTATTTGTTATCCTACAAAAAACCTTTTATAATGGATTCAAATCCACCACTTTGTAAACAATAAAAATAAAAAATAGCCCGTCATTGCTGAAAGTGGAAAATGATGCTGGGAGTGGAATACCATTTTAGGCAAGTGAGAATACAATATGTTTTGGGGAAAGAAAAACAAAAGAAAATGAAGTAAATATATATATTTAAAAAAAATATCTCAAAATGGACAGCCTCCAATTAATCAGCAGTCATGCATGAGTGCTGAGTGAGTTATATTCTATATCAATATTGATCACAGTTTGTCTGAATAATAGTTAATATAGAAGACTAATCAACAGAAATGTTAAGTTTCGCTCACCTGGAATTACATATAAAAATGTGATTTCCCATAGGCTTTCCATGGTAATTATGAGCTGCAATTGTGGCCATGTTTGCAACATTACATCAACATTACATGAGGATCATTGGTAGAAGGTGTCCCAGTCCTCAATTATGTGAAATTTCAAAACATTTGAATCCATCAAACAGAATCATAGAATGTCTCTGATGGCCATATTTTCCAACCAACGGGAACAAAAAGAGGATCGTTTGTAGATGGATTCCTACAGACCATTCCTGCCAAGTTTTGGTTGCCGATGAACATTAAATGCTGATCAGTGGTAGAGGGTTTCCCAGTCATCAACCATGCAAAGTTTCAAAATATTTGGCCCTGTGGTTTCAGAGGAGAAGAGTTTTCAAAATTGACCAATCAGAATCAAAGAATGCTTCTAGCGGCCACGTTTTTCATTCAACAGGAATAAAATGAATAACAGTTGTAGAGAGCCTCTAATAGACCATGCCTGCCAAGTCTGGTTCACATTGGCTCAGTACTTTCAGAGAAGATGATGAAAATGTTATTTCCTACAGGGTTTCTACAGTAACTATAAGCCACAATTGCAGCCATAATTGCAACCCGATGAAGATTAAATGAGGATCATTGGTAGAGGGGGTTACAGTCATCAGTCACATTAGGTTTCAAAACAGAAGATTTTTTGAAAATGCATACATTTATGAATTCTGTTTCAACAAATGAAAGTGTCAATGACACTGTAGCTCAACTTGTCAAGACATGTACATGTATAGTATGTGACACAGCAATGACAAACATCTAGGTAATGACCTGATAACAAAGGTACATATAAAGTATTGTAACAGTCTGTACATAAATACTGACCATAGCCTGTAACAAATGTATAGGTAAAGTATTGTTAAGGGGGGTGATAGTTAGATGCTAAACTAGAAAAGAAATCTTTGAGTCCCAGAATGGGTCTGACTGAACCCCAAAATATTTGTTCTCATAGCACAGTGATAACAAAGACACCCCAAAACACACTCATTCCTGTCCCAAGGTGAAAACAAAGGTACCCAAGAAGTTTCGTGAAGATCAGTTCATAAATACAAGCTGTATAGAAGTTGTGACAATAAACTAATTGGTCCTAATTTTGGTACAAAATGGCCACTGGCAGCCATCTTGAATTTTGGACCGCACTCAGAAACACTCGTTCTCATCCCAAGGTGATAACAAAGGTACCCAAGAAGTTTCGTGAAGATCGGTTGATAAATACAGCCTCTAGCCCAAGCCGTATCGACATGTGCACTTACAGTGTATAAGTAGCACTAAATAAATCAAAATTCATCTAATTTGCATAATTTCTGCATGAGACTAGATATCACGGAGATGGAATCCATCTCTGCGGGCCCCGCAGCAACTAACCGATGTTAGGTATAAACTGATGTGAACCGTAATACTAAAATATTTCAAGCAATAGGTAAAATCTGATTAAAATCCCTTCCCGGACATGAACTTGTCAGAAAAAACAAAACAAATTCTGAATAATTTGACCTTGAGGTCAAACTTCAAGGTCAAAGTGTGGCAACCTTGGTACGTGACACATCGTCTTGAGATAATCTACCCACATACCAAATATCAAAACCGTATCTATTAAGGGAAAAAAGTTACAGCCCGGACACGAACTTGTCAGAAAAAAAAATCTGAATAATTTGACCTTGAGGTTAAAGTTCAAGGTCAAAGCATGGCAACCTTGGTACGTGACACGTCGTCTTGAGATAATCTATCCACATACCAAATATCAAAACCCTATCTATTAAGAGAAACTAGAGGATGGCCACCAAAGGGTGGCTGATTCCCCCGAAAAAAGCCTTGATAGCCATTCCAACCTTATTCGCGACGCACCCTCTGGTTGTGGGCAATAATAATACCAAGTATCATTAATATCCTTGAAGGCTGTAAGAAGTTATGGAGCGGACACGAATTCCGTCTACGCCCGGATGGACAGACGGACGACGTCACGGCTAGATTCCCCTGAATTTTTTTCGGGGGAATAAAAGGTTACAGCCCGGACACGAACTTGTCAGAAAAGAACCCCGAATTCGGAATAATTTGACCTTGAGGTCAAAGTTCAAGGTTAAAGCATGGCAACCATGGTACGCGACACATTGTCTTGAGATAATCTACCCACATACCAAATATCAAAACCCTATCTATTAAGGGAAAAAAGTTATAACCCGGACACGAACTTGTCAGAAAAGAACCCCGAATTCGGAATAATTTGACCTTGAGGTCAAAGTTCAAGGTCAAAGCATGGCAACCGTGGTAC
The DNA here is from genome assembly GCA_031216915.1 of Pictodentalium vernedei. Lineage (NCBI taxonomy): Eukaryota > Metazoa > Mollusca > Scaphopoda > Dentaliida > Dentaliidae > Pictodentalium > Pictodentalium vernedei. Next base: position 764,996,843 of record CM062295.1, read on the forward strand.
GCGACACATCGTCTTGAGATAATATACCCACATGTCAAATATCAAAACCTTATATATTAAGAAAGATTACGGACGGACAGACGGACGCACGCACGCACGGACAGAGCGATCACTATAGGGTGCCCAGTTCTCGGCGGGGCCCTAAAAAAAACCCTGTACTGTATGTGATGTATTCCATTTTACTAAACATTCATACAAAAATTTATTCAAATCAGAACTTTCATACAGAAGTTCTGTACAAAAGATTGATTGCACTAATTTTGGTACAAAATGGTTGCTGCTGGCCATCTTGAATTTTGGACCACTCCCAAAAACACCCGTTCTCATCCCACAGTGATAACAAAGGTACCCAGGAAGTTTCGTAAAGATCAGTTCATAAATAAGGCCTCTAGCCTGAGCCGTATAGAAGTTGTGTACAAAAAACTGATTAGACCTAATTTCGGTACAAAATGGCCACTGGTAGCCATCTTGAATTTTGGAACACCCGTTCTCGTTCCAAGGTCATAACAGAGGTACCCAGGAAGTTTCGTGAAGATCGGTTGATAAATACAGCCTCTAGCCCGAGCCGTATTGACATGTGTACTTACTGTGTGTAAGTAGCACTGAAAAAATCAAACTTCATCTAATTTGCATAATTTCTGTACGAGAATAAAAAACGTATTATTTGTGATGTATCCCATGGTACTAAACATTCACACAAAAATTTTTTCAAATCAGCGCTTTCATATGGAAGTTCTGTGCAAAAATCTGATTGCACCTAATTTTGTACAAAATGGCTGCCATCGGCCATCTTGAATTTCGGACCGCACACAAAAACACTCGTTCTCGTCCCACGGTGATACCAAAGGTACCCAAGAAGTTTTGTAAAGATCGGTTTATAAATACGGCCTCTAGCCCGAGCCATATTGGCATTTGCACTTATAGTGCTGAAAGTGTAACACCAAATACATCAAAGTTAGTCTAATTTGCATAATTTACGTACGAGAAAAAACCTGTATTATATGTGATGTATCCCATGGTACTGAACATTCATACAAAAAATTATTCAAATCAGTGCTTTGATATGGAAGTTCTGCGCAAAAATCTGATTTCACCTAAGTCTGTACAAAATGGCCGCCAGTGGCCAACTTGAATTTCGGATCGGACCCCAAAACACTTGTTATCGTCCCACGGTCATAACAAAGGTACCCAAAAAGTTTTGTAAAGATCGGTTCATAAATACGGCCTCTAGCCCGAGCTGTATTGAATTGTTGATGGACAGACTGACGACAGACGGCTGGCCATGGCATAAGCTCAAATTTGGCTTCGCCAAAGTTGAGCTAAAAAATCAGTAAAAGGTTAAGTATTTTGAAAATTACAATTTTTTCAGACAGTATTCTCTTTCAAATAGCTACAGGAAACACATTTTACTCCAATTTTGTCATATCTTAAATGATATAATTTACATGAGACATGATTGGAAAAGAAAATAAACAAAACTTTCAAGGTTTCCAAACACCTGTCATCAATCAATATTTCTGATAAGTAACTTAAGAGTAATACATGTATTAACATAATTACAGCCTCACTTGTTTATAGTACAGGTCAAAATAAGTTGTAGGATAATCCTAAAAACTATATGTTTCTCTTCCTACACTGATAAGACCAGAAGCTGACATCATTTTCTGGAAAGCTCTCACTGATAGCTTTCCAGAAAATGTCAGATTCTGATCTTGTCAGTGCAGGAGCAGCAGTTTACAAAGTTTGTTGCAGTTATGCTACAACTTATTTTGACTTGTACTGTATACACAATATTTTGGGTTTTTTTCCCAGTTCTCAGTGGAGAAAACTGGAACCAACTCTTAACTCAACCATGCAAAGTTTCAAAACATTTGGCCCTGTGGTTTAAGAGGAGAAGATTTTTCAAAATCCACCAATCAGAATCAAAGAATGCCTCTGGTGGCCATGTTTTCAAACCCATGGGATCAAAATGAGGATCGTTTATAGAGGACCTCCCAAAGACTATCTCTGCTAGGTTTGGTTCATGTCAGCTCAGAAGATGAAAATGTGATTTCTCATAGGTCGCTTTTGTGACATAAGGTGTTTTTGTCACAAAAGACAAAGTATATAAGCATCAAGATTGGATTTTGAAAAAAAAATATTGAGCGTGCATAATCCCCTCACAACCCTTTATCCATGTACCATATATGAAAGGCGTAGCTTGAACCATGTTGGAGGGAGGGGTGGTAACATAAAATAGAGAAAAAAGCTTAAAAAACACAACAATAATGGCCGCTATTCTGCCATCTTGGATTTTGAAAAATAAATATTGACTGTGCATCATCCCCTCAGAACCATTTATCCATGTACCAAATATGAAAGGTGTAACTTAAAGCATGTTGGAGGGAGAGGTGGTAACATAAAAAACAGACAGACAGACAGACAGACAGACAGACAGACAGACAGACAGACAGACAGACAGACAGACAGACGGATGGACAGACAGACTGAGTGCAATCCTATAGTCCCCTAAAAAAAATATTGAACGTGCAACATCCCATTACAACCCTCTATCCATGTGCCAGATATAAAAAGTGTAGCTTGAACCATGTTGGAGTGAGGGGTGGTAACATAAAATATGGAAAAAAGCTTAAAAAACACAACAAAAATGGCCGCCATGCCGTTATCTTGGATTTTGAAGAAAAAATATTTAACGTGCATCATCCCCTCCCAACCCTCTATCTATGTACCAAATATGAAAGGTGTAGCTTGAACCATGTTGGTGGGAGGGGTGGTAACATGGAAATAGAGAAAAAAACCTTAAAAAACACAACAAAAATGGCCGCCATTCCGCCATCTTGGATTTTGAAAAAATTTTGAGCCTGCATCATCCCCTCAGAACCATTTATCCATGTACCAAATATGAAAGGTGCAGCTTAAAGCATGTTGGAGGGAGAGGTGGTAACATAAAAGACAGACAGACAGACAGACAGACAGACAGACGGACAGATGGATGGATGGATGGACAGATGGACGGACGGATGGAGTGAAATCCTATAGTCCCCTTACGGTTCCCGTAGGGGACTAATAAGTGGTTGTTTAGTTATTTGCCAGAAACTAAAAGTTAACGGATGGATGCTGGATGACAGACGGCCGGACATGGTGAAAACAAAATACCCCCGGGCATAAAAAATGGCCTGAGAAACAGAAAATCTACTTTGTGAGGCCAAAACTAAACATCTGTTTTAGTACTTTTTAAAATGTTCTAAATTCTGTCGGTTTCTTTTTTTTAAACATGTTTCAAGAATAGCAAGAAAAAATTTTAAACTATTTTGTATAAGTAAAATAAAATTATATCTTTTTGTATTTTTCAAACCGACACGAAAATTAGTGTCCTTGGGCAAGGCACTTATTCCAGACTGCCCACTTGGGATCACCAACCAATGCTAACCCTGCATGCACGGAGTTAGTAGGTTGGGGAGTCTGACTGTTGCTTGTCACTGCTTGGTGATTCTCACTGACTTCCTCAACCTGTTAAACTGCCAGACATGAGATGACCATGGCTGTCAAAGGTATCATTGAACCCCATTAAATAAAATATTAATGTATAGTTAGTTTCATATTTAACCAAATCAGTCTTGTTTGACAGAGCTCATTGAGCTCTGTCAAGCAAGACTGAATTGGTGAAATTCCAAATTGCATTATGGGAAAAATTTGCAAGTTGAAATTTTGATGCTTTGACGTCAGTGTGCAGAGGGTTAAAGATAATAAAATAAAATTAAGAGAGTCGTTATAATTTCATCCAACAATCCGAAAAATAAAATAGACTAAAAGCGGTAATGCTTTGATCAACCAGATTATATCTACAGTAGAATCCTCTTAATTGAATATCCATTTTGCCAGCGAAAAGTATTCAATTAACAGGAGTATAGAATTAAGAGGGGTTTGGTCAGTTTCCTGTGTTCTGGGGGTAAACTGAGCATTTATTCTATTATATCATGTTTGACAGAGCTCATAGAGCTCTGTCAAACAAGATATAATAGAATAAATGTGTGTATTGGATGTAGTGAGGCCAAAATGGTTGATAAATAAGGGGAATTTGGTGTGTGTCACAGTAATTTTTTCGACATATTACAAAAATTTATATACAATTAACAGGAGTTTACTCTACAACCCATATGCAATTAACAGATCAAATTTGTACTGAAGGTATGGTAAATGGTTTTGTGTTTGAAAATTATATTCATTTAACAGGGATATACAATTAAGAGATATCCAATTAAGTGGGCTCCACTGTAATAACTATACCACTGAAAACTATAGCGGCCTGTATATCAAGACAACCCTGATCAGTGTATCTGACAATTTGATAATGAAGGTGAACAGGTTGGTGCTCCAGTTGGTTAACAAAATATTCAAAACCTAGATAATTTTACTTTACCTGTGTTAAATTTTGTACATTAATTATATTAATGAGCTGATGTAAATAGTCCAACTGCTTACTAAAATCACCAATATATGTCAACAGTTTACTCTCCTTCCGAACATAATCTGAAATAAACAACAAAAAATCCTTAAAATTAGTTTCTAAATACGATCCAGACTTCTTCAGTCTTGGAAATGAGACAGGTGCGAGTGCAATCACTCCCATCAGCACCCGTGTTTTCTATTTTACGGGAGCTAAAAAATGCACTCGTTGAAAAATATTATGGAGCACAAATATACTGTGAGGGCATATAAAAGTGTGTTGTTTTGAGAAAGCAGTCCTCTGCAGCCAGTGGCAAGTTACTGTAATAATTCATCAATTCCTTATACATTTAGCCCCTGAACCTGATCAGCCGCTTTTCTGGCCAGGAACATGATACGTCATAACGTCATTAAATAGGAAGGCTGTTCAGTAAATGTGTGAGGTAGAGCAATCAATATTTTCAGCATGCAGCCCTGAGGCTGCACGTTGAATATATTGATTGTTCTACCCCAAATAATGAATACAGACTCTTCTAATTGCTGCCATTAAACTGACATGGAAGATACCACTAGAGTTCAAAGGGTTAAGGTTTCTGGTGTTTGGTGACAGTATTACCTCGAAAATTCATATACTAACATTTTACGGGTGCAATTTACTCCTGTCTCTGAATTCACGGGAGCTTAAAACTGCACCCGTCAATTTTGTTCATTTCCAGCACTGCTACTTCTGTTTAAAAAACTTACTACCATCTACAAAATTATGAACAAAAAATAATGAATTAACTGGATTAATTTCATCGTGGCTCTATGGAAAAGTGCTAATGTAGGGGCTTTACACTGTACACATTAGCCCAAATAAAAATTTATATGTATTTATTGGAATTTTAACGACACTTTCAATGACCAGGATCACCTCGTGTCAGACAGTTTTATGTGAGGAAGAAGCTGGAGCACCTGAAGAGAACCACTGAGTAGTGGTGAGCAACTGTCAGACTCCCCAACATATTAACTCTACAACAAACAGGGTTAGCATTGGCTGAAGTGCACCATCCACGTGCTGTATGGTTTTGTTAAAATCTCTTTTTTTTCCAACTGCTCAATTTGCATATTACATGCACTGATTCACAAGGTGAAGGGTTAACTGATATCAACTCTCAACCTAAAAGACAATAAGTCATTTGCAAATTGTTTTTGAATAATAAAAAACAATTTTCCTTTTTTGCTTTAAAAACATTGCTTACGAACACCCGTTCGAATGAATTTGTCCTTTACCAATGGAGGCTCCTAGGAGTCTTAATTTGGAGTATTATTTATTTATTTATTTTATTAGGGTTTACCGACACATTAATAGGCAGGGTCATATCATGTCGGTGACAGTTTTATGGGTGGAGGAAGCCGGAGTACCCGAAGAGAACCACCGAGCAATGGCGAGCAGCTGTCAGCTCTCCAACATCATAACTCTGAACTCTGCACTGCGGCATAGGCAGGGTAAGATTAGTTGACATGCACACCATCGATGTGCAGTTCGCCTTAGTACACAGCATCATCATGCCCCCTTATAGACAATCAGGGTTAAGTTCCTTGCCCAAGGACACAATGCGGGAGCGCAAATCAGTCGCTGAAATGGTCACCCATCCAACTAACTGCGCTCAACGTTGCTTACAGTTAAAACTAGAGGTCCTGTCATGAAATGCGCGCAAATAGTACGTCGATCTGCACGTTAATCTACGCGTTATGACCATAGTAAAGCTACCAAATTCCGTACAACTGGGCTGTGCACAAGCATTGTTTCTGCCAATGGACCCCCGGGTAACCCGGAGGTCCATTGGCAGAAACATTGCCTGTGTTTGTGATGAGTAACCAGGAGAACCTGCCATGCTTTGGATGCCATTCGATATGGCAATTTCGAGCAATTCCTACGCGCAATTAAGCCTAGATAAGCGCACAATTTGTGACAGGACTTATAGTTTTAACTGTAATTTCGGTGATCTGATGAGAACCAGTTACCTCGACGCTGCCATGCCCCCTTAATTTGGAGTATAAGAAAAAGCTAAGAAATGTCATTGCTTTTCAGACTAAATCAAGAACAAATAAAACTTTTGTCAATATATGTTAAGCCTTTGCCTAACATAAATAAGGGATGATATTTACAAACAAAAGAAACATGAACCAAAAAAGACTAATTCTTTGCCACAATAGCATAGTTTATAACCCTCACAGTGAACTCATTCCAATCAGGGGCCATAAACTATGTTTTGGGAGACAAAAAATTTATAAAATTGTCAAGAACAGCAAAGGTCAGATAATTCAAATAAGTTGTGTAAAGGGTTCCTGCAAATAATACAACAGGTTTTACATACCTTTCGTTTTTTCATCTTCTAGATGTGAAAAATGTTCCAGTGACAATATTAAACTTCTGATGAACATATTGGAATCTACCAAATTTCTATTTACAGACGTGACAAACTTGTCAAACTGAAATAAAACAGTTAAGATAACTGATGTAAATTAGTGATGGGTGCAATTTCAGTATTCTGATTATAATTGGTATAACTTTCAATACCTTCACTGGTACCTAAAAAATGAATCCTTTGGTCCGGAGATTGATTTTACATTAATAACTGCCATACATACATTTTCATTGCTGCAGATGATTTAACCCTCTACCCAACGAATCGGCGCATCCGCCCGCATAATATGCAAAATCAGTAGTTAAAAAAATATTTTTCAAAAAATTTCAACAAAACCATATCATGTGACCCCTCGTTGGAATGAGCTCGACGAGCTCGTTCCAACGAGGGGTCACATATGGTTTTGTTGAAATTTTTTGAAAAATTTGAAAAAAATTATACTTAAAATAATAAATTTTGATATCGTCTGCATTGGGTAAAGGGTTAATATTCTATATTATTCTAATAATAGATAGAATAATATTCTATTCTATATTACTACTGGCTGCCTGTGCAGGCAGCCAACAATGAGGTAAAAACATTATGAGGATAAAAACATCCTATCGGGCGAGTTCTCAAGGAACAAGACACTTTGGACAACTTTTTCTGAGCAATATAAGAGAGCTGTTTGTTTATTTATTTGTTGGGGTTTAGTGACACTTCTGACAGCAATGGTCACCTCGTATCAGACAGTTTTATGGGTGGTGGAAGCTGGAGTAACCAGAGAGAACCACCGAGCAACTGTCAGATCCCTCAATGTACTAACTCCACACAAGCAGGGTTAGCATTGGTTGAAGACAAGTGCACCACTGACGTGCAGAACACCTTAGTACACAGCATCACCGATCCCCAACATGGGCAGTCAGGATTAAGTTTCTTGACCAAGGCCACAATTCAGTCACCCCAAAAAGGGATCGAACCATGGACCTTTAAGTTTGAGGTTCAATGCCATAACCACTGAGCGACCACACTCCTGAGAGAGCTGTTTGTGGTTGTATTTGGACCTAAGGGTTGGCTCATAATGTGTTTAATTTTTGGATTTATACAATTTTCTTATGATTTACAGGAACTAATTTTACTTGACTGATGAACTATTATTTATTTATTTATTTATTTATTTATTTATTTATTTATTTATTTATTTATTTATTGGGGTTTTAAGGTCACATACTTATGCAAAATGGCTAATCGTGACCTTGACAGCTTTACAGGTGGAGGAAGCAGGAGAGAACCACCAAGCTGCGATGAGCAACTGTCAGCTCCTCAACATTCTAACTCTTTTCAAGATCCACACAGGCAGGGTTACAGAGGTTGAAGACATGTGCACCATTGACATGCAGTACGCCTAAGTACACAGAGTCATCATGCCCCCATGAAGGCAACTGGGATAAAGTGCATTGCCCAAGGGCACAACCCGGGTCATCCCGGACGGGGATCGAACTCGGGACCTCTGGCATAGAAGTCCAACAGTCTATCACTGAGCCACCATGCTCCCTCACAAAATAATGTAATTAAATGCACAAATGTTTGCCCTACACAGCTTAAAAACTTCCAAGAAAAAGATTGTTATCAAAAATTAATCATGTAACTACAGTTAACTGGTAGAGTGATTGGAGCCCATATTTGGGCATTATGCTGGTGTGAAGGTGCTGTAACTTAAAGGCTACATGTTCTGTACATGTACTTCATATTATATTTGAAGTGAAATTATATCATTTGTGTGGAGTTTCCTTGTTACAATTTATGGGAGAGTGCCTATAGGCGGAGGAGGAGATGGGGCTGGGCTGCCTATAGGCACTCTCGCATAAATTGTAACAAGGCAAAACAAATGAAGAAATTTTGACAATCAACAATAATTTAGCACTCTTCCGTGTAAGAAGTAAATCTGGCTTCTAGATTTCAAAAGTACACTCCAAGTCTGGCTCTTATTTTACTTGACTGATAAACTACTGGCCTTCTTTGTAGGTAATAAATTCAGTTTGTAGAAAAAATCACAATTGTATTTATTTATTTTTTTTTTTTATTAGGGTTTAACGACACATTAACAGCCAGGGTCATATCATGTCGGTGACAGTTTTACAGGTGGAGGAAGCCGGAGTACCCGGAAAGAACCACCAAGCAACGATGAGCAGCTGTCAGCTCTCCAACATCGTAACTCTGAAATCTGCACAGCAGCACAGGCAGGGTTAGATTGGTTGAAGACATGTGCACCATCGACGTGCAGTACGCCTCAGTACACAGCGTCATCGTGCCCCCATGTAGGCAATCGGGGTTAAGTGCCTTGCCCAAGGACACAACGCGGAAGCACGAATCAGTCGCTGAAATGGTCACCCATCCAACTCCTAACCGCGCTCGACGTTGCTTAACTTCGGTGATCGGACGAGAACCGGTTACCGCGACGCCACCACGCCCCCAATTGTATTTATAGAAATAGATTTGTGTGGATCGGCACAGGTATGCATGTGTACCAAGTAAATTATTAGTGGAGGAGTATCAACAACAGACTTTTCAGTTTTCACTTCAATTCGATGACCTGGAAATAAAAGCAAATTCTACAGATTATTCAGATTTGTTTTTAGTCAAAATTTAATATCAAAGGTCGCTGGAATGTCTAAAATAATGATTTAATTCCGATTTAAAAAGGCCATTTATGAGAAGACTTTTGCAGTTCTATGTCCTTTGTAATATTTATCTGCCAAATGAAACTTCATCAGCAGGGATGTAATATTGTTCCAAAAAGTATGGTAAATGGTGCTTGTCACAGAAACGTAAAAATTTGAAAGCACTTTTTGCGGTTTCCTTCTTACTGTAAATCTTTCAATGTTGAAGTGGAAATTACCTTTTTTTAATGTGGGGCAATCATTTGTACTGTTGGAACCAAATAGTATTAGAAGTTTACATTAGAATTCACACGATGTAGATGCTTAAATATTGTTTGGTACATCACAGTAAACAAGAAGGATGCCAACGCCCTATAGCTCACCAACATTCCTCTTTGATAGTAACTTTGGCAAACACAAGAACTGTATCAAACATGCTCATAACATGCGACAAACCTAACCTAAACACAACCTCTTAAAAGTAAAACACAGAAACTGACATAAACACTAAGTTAAACATGAAATTCAAAAAGCTAAACAGAAAACTAAATGCAAATAAAAATGTCAAGAGAAAAATGTTTAAAATGCAGAGTATGAGGGGTTAATCATGGAACAATGATACTGAGGAACATGTATGATGAATAGAAGTGCCATGGGAAGAGAAGGAGCACAGCAGATGACGTAAACACTAAGTTAAACATGAAATTCCGAGCTAAACAGAAAACGCAACTAAAAATGTCAAGAAAAATGTTTAAAATGCAGAGTATGAGGCGTTAATCATGGAACAATGATACTGAGGAACATGTATGATGAATATAAGTGCCGTGGGAAGAGACGGAGCACAGCAGCTGACCTAAACACTTAGTTAAACATGAAATTCGGAGCTAAACAGAAAACTAAATGCAACTAAAAATGTCAAGAAAAATGTTTAAAATGCAGGGTATGAGGGGTTAAATCATGGCAGAATGATAATAATCATCATATACCAGCATTATAAAAGCCATGATATGGAAATAGGGTGAGTAAGTGACCTAAACAGAAGCTTTAACATTATTGGACATGTACGCTGACGCAGACACTGATGCATACGCTGACCAATCGAGCCATGCCATAAGCTCACACAACTAAAGTTGGTGAGCTAAAAATAATCAGTATGACATTGTATCATGGTATCATTTCAGAATATCAAGGCAATTAATCCCATACCATACAAGGTAAAAAAGCCACTATCTGGGCTTTCCGAAAAATGAGGGTACCACAGCAAAAAACAATATTTTCTTTGTTCATGTTTCATATTCAGTCCAATGCAAATTATATTTTGTTTATATAAATTTGTTCTATTACAAATCATTGGACAGTGCCTGTGTGCACTCTCAAATAATTTGTAATAAAACAAATTTTGAATGAATTCAGAACACCAAAAATAATCTAGCCCTTCACCAGTTAGAACAATTCAAATTTCTGAAAATTCAAAAACACCCAAAATGTTTGTACTGTGAAGCAACTTAGGCCACACAAAGTAGATCTTCTGTTTCTCAGGCCATTATTTGTGAAATTGCATGCGGGCGAGCGTTTTTTTATTTTATTTTTTATTTCAGTAATTTCTTCTTTGCCATCAAAAGTTCATGTTCTTGGTCCAAGTTTTAGGCCTCATAATCTACAGAATAGCATGGGAGGTGGTGTATTTCATCCCTTGAGTGCAAGAAGGCTTTGCAATGCTAAAGCATTGCAAAGCCTTCTTGCACTCAAGGGACAAATTCATCAATTTTTTTAACTTGGGTAAAATATCAGACATAAACCATTTAATTTTGATTTTTTTAAAGTTGAAATTGGTTATAAAAAGAGAACATGCGGCAGCCAAAAGGACCATGTGGGAGGGCCTGAGAAACAGATTTTTTATTTTTTAGGCCTTACTAATCAGATTTAAGAACGTATGAGAGCAAATAAATACTACATAATACAGTCTACAATGGGCGAGTCTCGACTATTTTCTGAGATGTGCAATATATTTACAACTAAAAATAATGTAAGTGTCAAATGACACTGCAGCTGAACTTCTCCAAGAAGAGACTGAACAAACAGAAAGTTCCAGTACAGTAAAACCTGTCCTGAGAGACCAGTCTTGAGAGACCATCTGTCTCGAGAGACCACATCAGCCAGGCACCAATTGGTTTTACTCTATAATGGACCTGCTATGGAAGACCACCTGTCTTGAGAGGCCACCTGTCTTGAGAGACCACCTGTCTTGAGAGACCACTGTGACCTGGTACCAACTTGTATTTTTATGCCATAATGGACCTGTCTTGAGAGACCACCCTTTTGAAGACTGAAACCATGACAAAAACTTTTTACCTGTTCTGGAATTGGAAAATCCATTGTGGTTATACTAACATAATTAAAAGTATTAAAAGCTCTTAATTAGGTTTCAATTGCTATTCAGTTACATAACTCATTAAAGATTGAGATGTTTTTATAAGACCCCTGTGAATAGATTAGGATTATTGCTGAATAAACAATTTCATACATACCTGAAATGTGACAGATAGGATTATAAAAATAAATTTGTGTTGAAAATCTTCAATGAAGATTTTCAACACTAATTTATTTTTATAATTTTTATAACAGTCCATTTCAATTTGTTACAAAAATTTCATAAAAAAAGAACAACAAAGTAATTACAAAAATCCATTCTCCATTTTTGAATTTTGTGGTTGGTTATTCACTGACTTGAGAAAACGTGAAACCTGTTACGAGAGACCACCTGTCTTGAGAGACCACTTTTGTGTGGACCAAACGGCGGTCTCTCAAGACAGGTTCTACTGTAATGCCATGTCATTTTGTCAAGTTTCTACATAAAAGACATCACTCCCATGCTACATATGAAATCTGGAAAAAATTGGGTGAGGGATATGGTGAGTAGGGTGTACTAATAGAATTGCTGACAATTTATATGCCAAATCCAAGATGGCTGCTGGTGGCCATATTTTTCAATGAAATTCAGAAAAATTCAATAACTCCCATCAAGACATGACACCAAAAGCCACATAGGAAATTTCAGGTGAGAGATGCGGCCATGTAGGGTGTGCGAATGGAATTGTTGCCAATTTATATGCCAAATTCAAGATGGCCACTGAAGGTAATTTTTTAAACAAAATTAAAAAAAATTTGATAGCTCCCATCTAGACATCACTCCAAAGCTAGATATGAAATTTGAAAAAGATTAGCTGAGAGTTGGGGCCTGTAGGGTGTGCTAATAATAGAATTGACAATTTATATGCTAAATCCAAGACGGCCACTGGTGATCATGTTTTTCACTGAAATTCAGAAAAATCTGATAGCTCCCATGTTGACATTGCTCCAAAGACACGCATGAAATTTGGAACTGATCAGGTGAGAACTGCAGCCTGTAAGGTGTGGTAAAGGAAATGTGAATGGGCAGAGGAAAGCATGTACGGAAGGTCGATGGGTCGCAACCCATCCCAATAGCTCATAGTTGACGTTGTCAAGTTGAGCGAAAAATGTCTTTAAATACTGTTCTATTAAATACTATACAGACCTTTGGCTGTGTACAAAGAATAGCATCAAATGACTTGAAGGCTTCAATGTTAAATTTTATCAATTCTCCTAGCAAATCAAAACTGCTTTGTAAAATTTCTTTATGTCGAATTTCATATTCAACTATATTGCTGGCTACATGCTACAATAAATAAAGAATGATTCATCAGAATATGTATGAAAAAATAACTAAAAATTCAATTTTTTGCATTTTCAAAAACAAAACTTATAACCGACTAATCATAGAAAGGAGCTTTCTGAACATATTGCAATGACGATTATAAGAAATATTTTAGAAGTAAAGATTGAAAAAATATAATAACAACGGTTAAACCTTTACCTAATGAGTTGACCACATCCACATCATTTCCAAATAGAGCAGCTGAAAAAAAATTTTCAACAAATTTCAACAAAACCATATCATGTGACTCTCTCATTGGAATGAGCTTATCAAGCTCATTCCAATGAGGGAGTCACATGATATGATTTTGAGAAATTTTTTTTTAAAAAACATTATAAAATAATAAATTTTGAAAACCTGTGCATGGGGTAAAGGGTTAAACAAGGGGTTTTGTGAAAAGGACTGGAATTATTCGACTGATACATTAGGTCAGTGGTTAACCCTTCAGCCAACTGGAAGAATAGATGGTGCTTGCAAAATAATTTTTTTTAATTACATTTTTCAATTTAACGCTGGATAAGAAAACATTGCTAGAAGAAATTCTGATGAATGGCAGTCTATATAGACAGACAAGGCTGGACAAGAAAACCTAAAGTTGAAAACAGAATATTACTTTTGAGTAACAATTAAGTTTACTAATATGGACACTGTTAGGACCATGTCAGTTGAATAACAGTTAAGTGTACTAATATGGACAATGTTTTAGCACTCTGACAATCTCAAATGTCCAGGTGAATCGAATCCTGAAATGAATCAGAGAACTTTGAATCGAATCCTAAACTTAATCTCAAATCAAATCTCACAATGCTTCAGATAGTAAATGTTGCAACTTCTTATAATCGTAAATATTGCCGGTATCCACTCAAGTATCGTATTTAACTGAAACTCATCTCTTTGGGCAGGGCAATAAAAAAGTAGAATATTTCCAGTCCTGGTAATTCACCCTGGGCAGTCGGCAATGCATATCATCGGCACTAAAGTTGACCCTAAAAATGATGCCAACCATAACAGGAGGGGGGTATCCATTCCCATTAGTTCACCAATGCAGGGCATGCAATAAACCAAGACTCAGGTTAGACATTTACAAAAAAGTCTAACATTGTATTAAAAAAGTCCAAAATCTCTGAAAAATCTCCGGCCAAGGGTTAATGTCATCTTATATTGATGCATTTAACACATATATGAAATATAAAAGCCACAGCATACCAGTCATACCCTCCACTCATGTATAGCAAAACAGGTCAGAAATTTTCTAAGTCCACATTGACAAAAAAGTCCAAAATATCAAACAAATGCCCGGCCATGGGTTAATGTAACCTTATACTGATGCATTTAACACATATATGAAATATAAAAACCACAACATACTGGTGGTAGACTCCACTTTTGTGTTGTAAAAAACAGGTCAGTAAGTCCACACTGACAAAAATGTCTAACATAGCAAAAACACTCTAAAAATCAAAAACATATCACTGGGTAAGGGTCTGTGGGTAGCAGTATGAGGTGCATAGTAACAGAGCAGAAAGTTAAAGTGAACTCTTACAATAAATTTAACACAAGTGTTGACGCTGATTCACCTTGGGTCATGACATAAGCTTACACAACTTCATTGGCGAGCTAAAGATTTAATAGAGTAAAAGTCACCCATTTAGTTCATTGTAACCCTAAATTTCCATCTGACTTCAACTGTGACAACTGGGAAAATGAAACAATTTTGGAGTTAAACTTTCAAAATTACATGTAGAAACTAGAACTATCACTGAAGGTGATTAATACCCCCGCTTTGGGTTTTTAGAGGAATGCACTTCTGATCATGTAGGCAAAGGCCATAAGGAAATGTATACATAAAGATCATTTTTTGTTGTTGAAATTTGTATTTGCATGTGGCCTTCCACAGAACAGCACTGAATACTTAAAGAGCCCACACATATATGGTTTACATTTGGAAAAACACATTTACAATGTGCAACATGTATTCAAAATCGGTTCATTAATGTAGGAGGAGTTGCACACACAAGAATCCCATTTGAAAACCCATAATAAACCCAAGTTAAAGGGAGATAACCTGGTTAAAATTGCCGCAGATCAAAAATTTTGGAATATGCGCATGTTCACTTAGTAGTGATGATGTCTGTAAACTTTCGTCCAAATTGATTGATAAATGTAGGAGGAGTTGCGCAGAAACCCATATTAAATCAAAGTTCAAGAGAGATAACCTGGTTAAAAGTGTCGCAGATCAAAAAGTTTGGAATATGCACATGTTCACTTAGTAGAGATGATGTTTGAAAGGTTTCATCAAAATCGGTTCATTAATGTAGGAGGAGTTGTGCACACAAGAATTTGTCCGAACGGAAAGACATAATAAATCTAAGTCAAAGGGAGATAACCTGGTTAAAATTGTCGCAGATCAAAAATCTTGGAATATGCGCATATTCACTTAGTAGTGATGATGTCTGAAAAGTTTTGTCCAAATTGATTGATAAATGTAGGAGGAGTTGCACGCACAAGAATTTCATGTAGAAACCCATAATAAATCTAAGTTAAAGGGAGATAACCTAGTTAAAATTGCCACAGCTCAAAAATTTTGGAATATGCGCATGTTCACTTAGTAGTGATGATGTCTGTAAACTTCCGTCCAAATTGATTGATAAATGTAGGAGGAGTTGCGCACACAAGAATTTCATGCAGAAACCCATATTAAATCAAAGTTCAAGAGAGATAACCTGGTTAAAATTGTCGCAGATCAAAAAGTTTGCAATATGCACATGTTCACTTAGTAGAGATGATGTTTGAAAGGTTTCATCAAAATCGATTCATTAATGTAGGAGGAGTTGCGCACACAAGAATTTGTTCGAACGGAAAGACATAATAAATCTAAGTCAAAGGAAGATAACCTGGTTAAAATTGTCGCAGATCAAAAATCTTGGAATATGCGCATGTTCACTTAGTAGTGATGATGTCTGAAAAGTTTTGTCCAAATTGATTGATAAATGTAGGAGGAGTTGCGCACACAAGAATTTCATTGTCTGTAAACTTTCGTCCAAATTGATTGATAAATGTAGGAGGAGTTGCGCACACAAGAATTTCATGCAGAAACCCATATTAAATCAAAGTTCAAGAGAGATAACCTGGTTAAAATTGTCGCAGATCAAAAAGTTTGGAATATGCACATGTTCACTTAGTAGAGATGATGTTTGAAAGGTTTCATCAAAATCGGTTCATTAATGTAGGAGGAGCTGCGCACACAAGAATTTGTTCGAACGGAAAGACATAATAAATCTAAGTCAAAGGGAGATAACCTGGTTAAAATTGTCGCAGATCAAAAATCTTGGAATATGCGCATATTCACTTAGTAGTGATGATGTTTGAAAAGTTTTGTCCAAATTGATTGATAAATGTAGGAGGAGTTGCACGCACAAGAATTTCATGTAGAAACCCATAATAAATCTAAGTTAAAGGGAGATAACCTAGTTAAAATTGCCACAGCTCAAAAATTTTGGAATATGCGCATGTTCACTTAGTAGTGATGATGTCTGTAAACTTTCGTCCAAATTGATTGATAAATGTAGGAGGAGTTGCGCACACAAGAATTTCATGCAGAAACCCATATTAAATCAAAGTTCAAGAGAGATAACCTGGTTAAAATTGTCGCAGATCAAAAAGTTTGGAATATGCACATGTTCACTTAGTAGAGATGAAGGTTTCATCAAAATCGGTTCATTAATGTAGGAGGAGTTGCGCACACAAGAATTTGTCCGGACGGAAAGATGTACGTACGGATGGACGGACGGATGGACGTACAGGCCGATTCCTATATAGCCCCCACTTCTTTGAAGCGGGGGTATAATAAATATATCAGACAGTAAATATATGGAGCAAGTGGCAAGTTCAAGTTCAGCAAAGGAAACCGCATTTGATAAACTTATGAACATTTTACAATGCTTCACTGTTGGTGTTGACAGGCCAGGACTATTAATGAATATTATGGTGAGTTTTGTGTATTGATACTGAAAGCCCCAAATGTCATTGGTGCAAGTACAATGTACAACCTTTTTTTTTAATTCCATTCAAACATATACATAGAAATTATTGACAGTGATCAGTAGATGCGTAGATATTGCATTTTAAGTGAAGTATGTGGTCACTTTGGTAGTTTGATATTGTTTTATTTCTGTCAGAAACCATATGGCGCTTTCAATGTGATGCCGAATAGGGAGATTTTTTTTCATTGATCATTTCAAGGAAAGTATATTTAATATGCAAATACGATTACAATATGGAGCAAAAAAAAAAAGTTAGAAGAATAATTCGAATACACTAACACAGGTAACCTCTTTAAATTAAATTTGAATTGCCCCAATAATCAATCAGGGCTAGTACATTTTAGAATAGAGTATATAAGCAAACCAGAAAAGCACAGCATTATCACATTTATAAACAAGAGGCCCCACAGGGCCTGAAGCACTCACCATGAACAGAACACAACATAAACAGAGTCCAAGAATGAGTCTACATAAAGCAATCCATCTCCATAGGATACATTGTCAACCCTTGAGCCCCTTAGGAGTGACACAAATAGCCCAAGCATCATGCCTTTTCTTCAGTTGATCATAATGTAAAATGTAGAGCTCCCCTATGAAGCCCCTTGATACAACCTATGTGGATTTATCTTAGTTTCACACCTCTAGAGGGTACTGAATACAAAATTTCTAATTCTTCAGCTACATGGCCAATTCCAGCTCCTATTGGGAGCCCAAATATTAACCCAGGCTCTCGATTTGAACAATGTTGAGTCTGACCCCCCCCCCCCCCCCCCCCCCTAGAGACGTATACCAACTATGAAAGCATTCTGACTACTGGATTCATATTACACTAAGTTAAAATTTGGGCTACCATAGCAAACTCAAATATTATCCTACGGACCCGATTTGAAGAAACTTGAATCTGACCCCCTCGAGAAGTTGTATACCAAATATGAAAGCATTCTGACTAGTGGATCTGAAGAAGTGTTTTGAAGAAATTATTTCCTCATATTGCCAAGTTAAAATTCTGGCTACCATAGGGAGCCCAAATATTAACCCAGGCTCTCGATTTGAACAAAGTTGAGTCTGACCTCCCTAGAGATGTTGTATACCAAATATGAAAGCATTCTGACAGTTGGATCTAAAGAAGATTTTTGAAGAAATCACCTCATATTGTACTAAGTTAAATTTCAGGTTCCCATATGGAGCCCAAATATTAACCCAGGCACTTGAATTGAACAAATTTGAATCTGACCCCCCCATAGAGATGCTGTATACCAAATATGAGAGCATTCCAACTGGCAGATCTGAAGAAGATTTTTAAAGAAATTTCCTCATATTGCACTAAGTTAAAATTTGGGCTACCACAGGGAGCCCAAATATATACCTAAGGACCCGATTTGAACAAACTTGAATCTGACCTCTTTAGAGATGTTGTACACCAAATATGAAAGCATTCTGACTGGTGGATCTGAAGAAGATTATTAATGAAAGTGTCAATGACACTGCAGCTTGACTTGTCTGTGTGTTGTTTGATGAAAAGGATAATGTTCAATGTTTATGAAAGGATTATGAAATAAGAAAAGAATTGTGAAAATTGAGAATGTTAATTTCTGTTCCCTGTATGCTATGTTTTCAATAAAAATAATGAGGTGTAGACTATACTGAAGAAGTGAGGGGTGGGTTAATGTGGTCTTCACAGATAATGGATGTCAACGAAAGTTACCAAGTTACAGTGAAATTATTCCAAAACGAGTTATCCTATCAAGTTACAATGAAATCCCTTCATAAATATGGCGTGTGGACTGTGCTAAAGGTTTTCGGGACCGTGTAGTAATCACAGTTGACCGATCGCAACCAAAAGAGGACGTAATCATCTAGACATTATACTGAGTCATCCTACCAAGTTACAATGAAATCCCTTCAAAAATATGACCTGTAGTCTGTGCTAAAGTTTTTTGGGTTTTGGGCTCGGGCAGCCGTCATGGTTCAATGATCATGACCAAAAGGGGAGGTTCTCATCTAGGCATTATCTGGAGTCATCCTACCATGTTACAATGAAATCCCTTCATAGATATGACCTGCAGACTGTGCTGAAAGTTTTCGTGCTTCTGGCCCCTGTAGCCATCACAGTTGACCAATCACGATCAAAAGGGGACGTTCTCACCTAGACATTATATGGAGTCATCCTACCAAGTTACAATGAAATCCCTCCATAAATACGACCTGTAGACTGTGGTTTTGGGCAGCCGCCACGGCTGAATGATCATGACCAAAAGGGGACGTTCTCATCTAGACATTATCTGGATTATCAGGGGTCATCCTACCAAGTTACAATGAAATCCCTCCATATTAAATATGACCTGCAAACTGTGCTAAATGTTTTTGGGTTTTGGGCTTGGGCAGCCTTCATGGTTGACAAATCGTGACCAAAAGGGGACGTTCGCATCTACATATTATACAGAGGCATCCTACCAAGTTATAATGAAATCCCTTCATAAATACGACCTGTAGATTGTGCTAAAGGTTTTCAGGTTTTGGGCTCGGGCAGCCATCATGGTTGATGGATCGCAACAAAAAGGGGATGTTCTCATCTTGACATGACCTCAAACCTGCATATGAAATTTCGTGACAATCGGACAAGAACTACAGGGTGTAGTCTGTGCTAAAGGAAAATGTGAACAGACTCACAGACTAACAGACTTCCGCATGCGTGATGGCAATAGCTTATCTTGACTTTATCAAGTTAAGCTAAAAATTATCCCCCATACTGAACTAAGTTAAAATTTGGCCTTCCATACGAAGCCCAAATATTAACCAAGGGACTTGGTTTGAACAATCTTGAATCTGACCCTCATAACAATGATGTATACCGAACATTAAAAGATTCTGACCGGTGGTTCTGAAGAAGATTTTTAAGAATATTCCCTATATTGCCCTAAGTTAAAAATTTGGGCTCCTGTATTGAGCCCAAATGTGAACCAATGGGCTTTATTTGAACAAACTTGTATCTGAAATCCCCCACCCCTTCCCCCCCTATGAATGCTGTATACCGAAAATTAAACAAGAGGCCCCACGGGGCCTGAAGCGCACATCTTGTACAGAACATAGTTTAAACAGAGTCCAAGAATGAGTCTACATTGAGCAAGCCATCTCCATAGGCTGCACAGTCAATCCTTGAGTCCCTCAGGAGTGACAAAAATAATCTGGGCATCATGCCTTTTCTTCAGTTGATCATAAGTAAAATGTAGAGCTCCCCTATGAAGCCCCTTGATACAACCTATGTGGACTAATCTTAGTACCTCTAGAGGGTACTGAATACAAAATTTTTAATTCTTCAGCAAAATGGCCAATTCTGGCTCCCATGGAGAGCCCAAATATTAACCCAGGCTCTTGATTTGAACACAGTTAAATCTGACTTCCCTAGAGATCTTGTATACCGAATATCAAAGCATTCTGACTGTTGGATCTGAAGAAGAGAAATTTCTTCGAATTGAACTAAGTTCAAATTTGGGCTACCATAGCGAGCCCAAATATTGACCTATGGATCCGATTTGAACAAACTTGAATCTGACCCCCCTAGAGATGTTGTATACCAAATGTGAAAGCATTCTGACAAGTGAATCTGAAGAAGATTTTTGAAGAAATTCCCTCATATTGAACAAAGTTAAATTTCATGTTCCCATATGGACCCAAATATTAACCTAGGCACTCGAATTGAACAAACTGGAATCTGACCCCCCTAGAAATGTTGTATACCAAATATAAAAGCATTCCGACTGGTGGATCTGAAGAAGAAGATATTTAAAGAAATTTCCACATATTGCACTAAGTAAAAATTTGGGCTACCATAGTGAGCCCAAATATATACCTAGGGATCTGATTTGAACAAACTTGAATCTGACCCCCATAGAGATGTTGCATACCAAATATCAAAGCATTCTGACTGATGGATCTGAAGAAGAAGATTTTTTTAAATTACCCTCCATATTGAACAAAGATAAAATTTGGGCTTCCGTAGAAAGCCCAAATATTAACCTAGGGACTTGGTTTGAACAATCTAGAATCTGACCCTCATAACAATGATGTATACCAAATATTAAAAGATTCTGACTGGTGGTTCTGAAGAAGAAGACTTTTAAAGAATATTCCCCATATTACCCTATGTTAAAACTTCGGGCTCCTGTAGAGAGCCCAAATATGAACCAATGAGCTTTATTTGAACAAACTTTTATCTGACCCCCCTATGAATGCTGTATACTAAATATCAAAAGATTCTGATGATTGGTTCTGGAGAAAAGATTTTTTAAAATTTTTGCAAATATGCTGACTCAGCATTTTTTCGATGCCCATTACAGAACACCCTAACATAACCGATGACAATTTTTTTTACCATTCAATTCTACTGGTCATAAGGATACTTCATACCAAATAAAAGCTCTCTGTTCCCTGGGGTTTGGGAAATATGGGCGTTTGAAAATATTTCTATTTTTAGCTCCCAGGGTTCCCATGGGGATGCGGGAATTTTTTTTTTTGCATGGGTCAAGTACTTATGACCCAATACTACCACAAACCAAATTTGGTTCATACCGGACAATCGGTTCAGAAAATAGAAATTTTGGGCGGGGCCAAAAATCTTACCCCTCCTATTACAAAGCCAAATATTACTTCACGAACTTCGTTTGAACAAACTTGATTCTACACCTCATATGGAAGCTCCATAGCAAATATCAAGTCATTGTACACACTGGTTCTTGAGAAGAAGATTTTTAAAATATTTTGGAGCATTTTCCCCCACTCCCTCCCTATGGGGATGGGCATGCTGAGTTGAACAAAAATGAAATGCCCCTTTGGGACCATCACTCACACAAACTTTCACTTGAATTGGCCCAGTGGCTTTGGAGGAGAAGACCAAAACATGGTGTTGACGGACGACGGACGGAGAGCGATGAGATTAGCTCAGATTGACTTTGTCAAGATGAGCTAACAAAAAGATTCTGACCATTGGTTCTGGGGAAAAGGTTTTTTAAAATTTTTGCAAATATGCTGACTCCACATTTGTCCGATACCCTCTACAGAACACCCTAACATAACCAATGGCATTTTTTTTTTTACCATTCAATTCTACTGGTCCTAAGGATGCTTCATACCAAATAACAGCTCTCTGCGGTTTGGGAAATATAGGCATTTGAAAATATTTCTATTTTTAGCTCCTGGGATTCCCATGGGGATGCAGGAATTCTATTTTTTGGCACGGGTCAAGTACTTATGATCCAATAATACCACATACCAATTCTGGTTCAAATCGGACCATCGGTTCAGAAAATAGAAATTTTGGGCAGAGCCCAAAATCTTACCCCTCCCATTACAAAGCCAAATATTGCTTCACAAACTTTGAACAAACTTGTTTCTACACCTCAAAAAGGAGCTCCATAACAAATATCAAGTCATTGTACCCACTGGTTCATGAGAAGATGTTAAAAATATTTTGGAGCATTTTCCCCACCCCCTCCCTGTGAGGCTGGGCTTGTTGAGTTGAACAAAAATGCATTGCCCCTTCGGGATCATCACTCACACAAACTTTCAATTGAATTGGCCTCATGGTTTTTGGAGAAGATGACTAAAACATGGTGTTGAAGGACGACGGATGCCAGACGATGGACGGAGAGTGATGAGATTAGCTCAGCTTGACTTTGTCAAGGTGAGCTAACAAACCAACAAAATATCCACTGATTAGGCTATAAAAAAAAGAACCTCTGTTTCTCAGGCCCGCGCGCATGGTCATTTTTGGTGCGCATGCAACCTTTTTATGACACCAAAAAAATCTTCCAAAAAAATTTGAGATATTGTGCTCATTTCGGTAAATCGATATCGATGCGTTCGCAAATTTTAAATTAACACACTTCAAGCTTTTTCTGCATCATACCTTAATAAAGTGGGTGGGTTTTAGCAATATTCACGACAAAAAGTGTTTTATTCTGTAAAAGGTAAGTCATAATGACAGCAAGAAGGAAGGTGTCTTTCAGTCTGACAACAAACAGTCACAAAGGGGAATGGTCGATTCACACCACGTTTGATTCACACCAAACCTCAGAAAGTCTGCAAAGTCAGGTGCTATGTTGAATGGAACACAGTCTCCTGGCATTTATTTTTAGTAACATTTGTATTGTAAATGGCCGTCATTGGGAATTTGTGTACTGTTATTTGAAACCGTTACGAGTTTCCCAGTTAATTTAAATAAATGCATTTGAGATGCAGGATAATTGGATAACTAATAGTAACCGTTGCTTGATATAAAAGTAACAGTCATAGTTGAAAATAAATTGCATATAAGCAGGTATGTGCGGTCGAATTGGTTAATAAAAACACGCAAACATTCGTTTTGTATTTCATTTTCAGATTTAAAAAAAATATGATTTATGGATGAACTTCCCATTCAAATGGGTTGTGATAATTTTGAATATAATGGGGGAAAAAATGCGACTCACGATTTTATTAGGCAGGTTGTGAAAGGATTTTTTTTTTTTGGTAAAATAAATCTCTGAAAGTTGGCACTTCGACATTTGATTTGTCCCAGAGACGTTTCAACCCGAGACGTTTCACCCACGAGGCATTTCGTGACTTTCGTCCTGTGTTATAATTTTCACGTTTCACTGAAAAAACAAACATTCAAACCCCACTTCATTTACGACCCAACACCCCTGTGGTGAATAACCAATATATTTGCGAAATTTTGCGTGGTCCACCAGGCATTTGGATGGGGGTCAAATTACCACAAACAACCTCTCGGGGAGAAAATAAAAAGAAAAAAAAAAAAAACGCCCGCCCGCATGCTTTTTTGGAAAAAATGGCCTGAGAAACAGACAATCAACTTTGTATGGCCTTAACTGGGATTTGGGGGCAATTTGAAACAAAAGGGAATATTTTTGCTGTCCTCTAAAACAAATGCATTTGCTCTCGAAAAGCAACAAGAAGGTGTCATTTGAAAACACATTTCAAATTTGTTATCCACCCACCCATGCGCCCCTGATTGCTTGTGCCTTAGGCACAAGCATCAGATGCTTTTGGCAACTGCAATGGCCCATGGCAATTGTGGAGAGAGCGACAATTTCCGAGGGAGTGATGGCGAATTACAAGGAGTGAATATTTCAGAATGAAATCAAATTAGTTTTGAGAGAAGAACCTCCTTGATGAACTCTTCTTCTATCTCCTGTATAGGAGACCTGGTGATAGAAGTCAAGGGGAGACACTTGTAGGATTCTGAGAAGATCTCTAACATTTTCGAATTAGCGCGACTCAAATTTAATACAATCATTGGGATGATTTAGAATCGAATCAAATTTCAAGTTTCATAAGGTCCTACAGGAAAGTAAAACTTACTTGCAGCAGCCCTCTCCTCATCAGAAACACTTGATCACAGTATGATGTATTACCCCTGAGATAGCTCTCCACTGCCCGTGCTAACCAGAACCTAAATGTTGATGTTGTTGGTTCTTTTTTCATCACTTCAACAATTTTTGTTAATAAACCTTTACCCCCTCGGCACATTAATGATCTGAAAAAAAACATAATACAGATCTCTCAAATACAACATATAAGTAAATCATATAAATAACAAAGTTCACTCAAATACAACATATAAGTAAATCATTTTGTACCGTACTGACCCGGGAATAAACCCAAGTGATGCATTAAGTAAAAGTGGGCAAAAGTATATGGGTAGGCTTATTTTCGAGAGGTCAAGGCTGCAGGAAAACTTGGACAGGCCTGGATTTTGAAAAACCTAGGGGAGTTAAACCAGTGCCAGGAGAGCTATTCTATACTTAAGTCCGTTATTAATAAGGGAATTAAAGGTTTAAGGAGAGCTATTACAGCTCTTAAGGAGAGCAATTATGGCCCTCCTTAAATTGATTTTGCAGGAGCCATGGAGGGCGAGAGCTATAGCTCTCCTCAAAAGACCAGGCCTGCTTGGACATAAAGTTGACACAAAATTAGGTGACTCACTCAATCTCATAACAAAGATAAATCAACCTTTACCTAATGAATCAGATGCATTCATATTTCAAACAATTTTAACAAAACCATACCACATGACCCCCACTACTGGAATGAGCTCATCAGGCTCATTCCAATCAGAGGTCATATAAGGTTTTGTCAAAATTTTTTGAAACATTTGAAAAACAAATAATCAAAATAATAATTTTTTTATCCTGTGTATTGGATAGGGGGTTCTTTTTCATTGTAACAACTTACATGTACCAGCATAGCCGTCATCGATGTTGGCATTACAAAGTCAGGGACTGGGCTTATTTACAAGGAGGGGACTCAGAAACTGAAATCTGAAAAGTTGATAGGTGGGCTTATTTTTGATTATGAGTTTATTCCTGGGTCAGTATGGTACCTTCAAGATACATGTGTTTTAACTGCAAACGTTATCCAGAAAACAAAAACACAAGGCCCCAGGAGGGTGAAGTGCTCACCTGACAAGGCTGTTTAAAGAAGGATTTAATTAGCATCTTTGGCTAGTTAACACTACAGAGGAATAAAGTTATGTAATTATTTTAACACTGTTGTCCATGCATGTAAGTTGTTTTTTTTCTGCATTGAAATGCTACCACAGAAATAATGCCCAGATTTCCAGTAATGCAAAACTGTAGAGCACAAATATCAACCTAGGGATTTAAATTGAACAAACTTGAATATGACCTAATGGCCCTCCTACCCCTCTGCTGTATACCAAGAATCGAAAGATTGTGAATTGTGGATCTGAGAATATGAAGAAGATATTTCAAAATATTATTTGTAATATTACAGTAAGCTAAAATTTGGGCTTGTACAGGGACTTTATTTGAAAGAGTTGAAATTGACCCCTACACACTCTCCCCACTTTCCACTCCACCCAAAGATGTTGTACACCAAATATCAAAAGAAACTGACTGGTGGTTTTGGAGAATTGGAGAAGGTTTTTAGAGAATGTTCCCAATATAGCACAATGTTAAAAATATCAACCCAGGGACTTCTCTTAAGATGTGCTCTATACCAAATGTCAGATGATTCTGACTTGTGTATCTCAAGAAGATTTTTAAAGAATATTCCTCATATTGGATTTAGTTAAAATTAAGGCTCCAACAGGCAGCACAAATATTAATCCAGGGACTTGATTTTAACAAACCTGAATCGGACTCTCCTCAGGATGGTGTATAGAGTATATCAAAAGATTCTGATTGGATGTGTGTGAGAAAATTTTTAAAGAATATTCCTCCTATTACACAAAATTAAAATTCAAGCTGATATAAAACCAATTTTAACCCAGGGACCTGATTTGAACAAATAGGAATCTGCACCTCCCCTCCCCCCCTCCACCCCCCCCCCCCTCCCTCACAGAAAGTATGTTGTACAGATACTAATGAAGCCTTTGTGGGACCAAAAAATGAGCTTCTAGCAATCAACAAATTTTAAAGGTTAAAGGTTACAGCTCTATTACAGAAATCAATGTTTGTACACTTACTTGTTAACATTTTCTAAATTTCCTAATGCCAGAGTACCAGCTTTGGCTGAAAAACAAACAGATAAAGAATTAAAAAAATAATGAAAAAAAGTAGCAAACTGATGAATCACATACAAGCCAGAAAATAGGCAGACTGTCACCTGCAAAATGAGGTCTTCAGAGGGTGAATTTAGTGATGCTACCCTGCACAGCAGGGTAGCATCACTAAATTTTCCCTCTGTGATCCTCAATCTGAATCGTGGTCTCAAAACTAAACAGAAAGAGGTACTTCAAAGATAAATTGGCGGACTGTATGGGATAGCATTATCAAATTCACCCTCCGGGTCCTTATTCTGCAAATGTCAGACTGCTTATTTTCAGGCCTGATCACATATCCCCTGTACAATGACCACAAAGTATAAAAGATATAAAAGACCACAAAAGTAACAGTTGAGATATCAGCCGCGGTAACTTCACATCAGTCTGAGACTGAGTGTTGAAGACTGATGTGGAAGTTGTCTAGGGCTGATATCTCGGTGATATGAAACTAACCAAGTAATAACCGGTTTATTTATTAAACCAAATAAAATAATTCCAAAATGTTCTCAGATCTATTACAGCTTTCTCAGTGTTATTGTTTCTCATTATTTTCATAAAGTCGGAAGTTTCTGCTTTTCCTAGTTGAGCTGTCCAAATGCTGAGACTTTTTTTGTCTGCAGATGGAGTTTTGAAAACTAAGATGGCCGGCTAATTTGCATAATTTATGCATGAGAGAAAAACCCATACAATATGTATTTTGTGCTAGTTGTTTCCCATACCAAAAATAATCCAAATCTGAATCATGGTTTGGAAGTTTTTGCTTAAAAAGAGAAACTGCTATCTTTGTAACAAAATGGCCGATGGCACATTTTTTAACAACTGTCAAAATCCAAACTGTAATACCCTCTTACTCTTGTCAATAAACACCACTGACTTAACCCTCTGCACTCTCATGTCAAAATACAAAAAATTCCAGCAGCAAACTTTTCCCATGATGCAACTAGGAATTTAACCAATTAAATTTTGTTTGACAGAGCTCAGTAAGCTCTGTCAAACAAGATTAAATTGGTTAACTTCCTTGTTGCATTATGGGAAAAAATTTTCCTGTTGAAATTTTGACACTTCGACATCACTGTGCAGAGGGTTAATGTTCAAAGCAACTGGGCATGAATTGAGTTTTGGTCATTTAGTTGATTTTGGTTTTCATGTCTACAAATGGAGAGTTATAAAAACTAAGATGGCTGGCTAATTTACATAATGTATGCTCGTTAGAAAAACCTTAACTTATATATTATGTTATGTAAATTGCTCTGGTTGTTCTCCGTACCAAAAATAATTAAAATCCAAATCACCGTTTTGAACTTATTGCTTAAAAAGTACAGCTATTTTTAGAACACAATGGCTGTGGTGGCCATTTTTTTATGCCTGTCAAACTCCAAAAATTAAAAATTTGATATCCTCTTCCTCAATTAACACCAATGAATTAAGTTTCATAACAACTGTCCTTGAATTACTTGAGTTTTGGTGATTTAGGCGATTTGTGCATTTTGCCCACAGGACAGTAAAGGAGAACTACTCCATTTGGTGAATTGAGATGAAATTCTGGCTCCAACAGAGAGCTCAAATGTAACATAGATACTTAATCCAAACAAATTTGATTCCTGTAGCCCAAAGTGTGTTGCATACCAAATTTTAAAGAAAGAGCAATGCGAAGCGTTGCATATGCCCCCTCCTGCAATACTATGGATAGCATTATGCCATGACATGTGCCTGCAGCAATCTGTACTAATATAAACAAGCATGGCAAAAATTATTTCAATCCAACGTATTATTTCAATCCAACGTATGATGACAGAGCTAGAGCAGCAAATATGTTGGACGATCACATTTTTTAATCATCCCATAAGTTAAACAAGGGCAAATAACACTGTAAATGCTCATGTGAAGATATTAATTCTACTGTAGGATCCGTTCCCCCATGCTGAGGAACAAGCATGGTAAAAATTATTTGAATTCAACGTATAATGACAGTGCTAGAGCAGCAAATATGTTGGACCGACACTTTTTTCAATAATAATCCCCTAAGTTAAACAAGGGAAAATAACTCTGTAAATGTTTATGCGCAGATGTTAATTCTGCTGTAGGATCTGTTCCCCCCATGTTGATGGACAAGCATGGCAAAAATTATTTGAATCCGACAAATAATGACCGTGCTAAAGCAGCAAGTATGTTGGACGGACACATTTGCGTTATGCACGAACGTATGAATGCAGCTCTTCACTAGATACCCCTCCAACCAAGTCGAGGGTATAACTAGAGGTGTGACTGTCCCAGATGGTCCTGTCTATACCCCCTGCCGTCATGATTACTCTAAGACAAAAAGGGCACAACTCTGGCTAAAAAAAAGTCTGATCAAAACTACAATCACAGGTTCCCATAGTAGTGAACATCCATACCAAATTTCAAAGGAATAGACCCATAAATGTCACAGAAAATTTGCGGACAAATTCAGACACTTTAAGATGAAAAGGAGCATAACTCTGACAAAAAAAGTACGATGGAAACTATACTATAATTGCAGATGTACAGGTTCCCATGGTGGTAAACATCCATACCAAGTTTCAAAGGAATAAACTCAAACATCTGAAAAAATCTCCAGACAAAATTCTAGACCTGCTTTTCAAGTTGAAAAAGGGCATAATTCTGGCAAAAATAATCTGACTGGAGCTAAAATCCCAGATTCACAGGTTCCCATGATGGTCAACAAGCACACCAAATTTTGAGCAGATTGGTTCATAAACGTCTTAAAAATCTCTGGACAAAATTATGTCAATGAATGGACAGACAGACACCTAGATAGACAGATGGATGGACAAATAAGGTGATTCCAGTACACCCTCCCCACCCCCAACTCATTGTGGGGGGTATAAAAATATGAAGAAAAAAAAATCAGACACACAATATTTTCAGGAAGGTTTTCAATGCAACTTCTTCATAAAACACCATTTTAATATTTAGATTCCAATGGGAACTTTGGGAGATAAAATTCTTTTGTATTGAGATTCTCATACTGAACTCCAAAAACAAGCACTGCTGTACTTTCTTGGGTTAGTATGGGAAGGTAAAGGTTTTTTTTTTAACTGTGGTTTAACGACACTTTCAAGGATCATCATCTCGTGTTGGACAGCTTTATGGCTGGAAGAATCTGGAGAACCCGAAAAGAACTACAGAGCAGCTGTTAGACTCGCCAATGCAGTAACTTCTGACAATCAGGGTGTGCATTGGTTGAAGACAAAAGCACCATCTACGCCTTAGCACCCAGCACTACTGTGACCCCATGTGGGCATAAATGCCTTGCCAAAGGATATAGCACAGTTACCTCTGGGAGTTAAAGGGTTAGAAATCATCTACCCAATATGAAGGAGAATATGCCCTACTGGTATTCAACATTCTATTCACAAAAAGACAGAGGTTTTTATGAGTTACGATTCTGATTTTAAATTTTTGAACCAAAATCACTAAAATTGATCTAAGCCAAGGTTTGACAGGGCTCAAAATAATTTTAGGGAACAAGGTTAAACTAGAGGTATGACTCTCCCAGATGGGCCTGCCCATACCCCCCACCGGGGGGGGGGGGGGAGGCAAAAAGGGACATAATTCTGGCAAAATAATCCGACCAGAACTATAATCGCAGGTGCATAGGTTCCATGGTGGTCATACCAAGTTTTGAGAAGATTGGTCCATAAATGTCTGAGAAAATCTCTGGACAAAATTATGTCTACGCACGGATGGATGGACAGACAGAGGGAGGCAAGGATAGATGAATGGATGGACGGACAGATGGACAAGGTGATTCCAGTATATCTATATCCCTTCCACAACTCGTTGCGGTGGTATAAAAATATATCAAAAGTGAATTCTATTAAACAAGATATAGTTGATGAAATTTGCAATTGCAGCACAGGAAATTTTCACTGCTGAAAAACACTGCTTTTCCGTAGAATGTAAGGGAATAAATTAATAATTCCAACAGGGACTGTTTTGTTGATTAACAAGAGGTGTGCATGGGAGAAGCGGGCATCGAGTTATAGTGGCAACCAGAGACTGTTGCATGTCCATAATCTGGTTATCAATCATATCCTGATTGCCAAATCTGCAACCTTTGTTCAATTTATAATGCTAACAAGTTTAGAATTTGTAATTTTTTTTAATTAAGGCCCATAACTCCATCATAAGTTGGGCCAGGCCAGTCGAACTCGCTTGACATATTATAAAGACCTGTATGGCAAATACCAGTCAAATCGCAGAATGTTTGTTCAAGTTATTGTGCTAACAGTGTGAGGACGCCCAGATGCCGGCTAGATGGACATCGATCATCGCCAAACCATGGGTCTTGGTTGTTAACACAACTTGACCAAAAGTTATTGTTCTAACATGGTCAAAATTTGTAAAAATTCACTAATTAAGGACCATTACTTGGGTAACGAAAAATCAGGCCAAGACAGTTTTTGAACACGCTTGAGATATTATTGCAAAAGACCTGGATGGCAAATATTAGTCAAATCGGAGAACGTTTGTTCAAGTTATTGCACTAACAGTGTGAGGACGCCCTTCGACCAGCCTGCCCGCGTGCACACTGACCATCGCCAAATACAACTTGACAAATAAAATAGAAGAAAATGCCTCTCTCATTCATTATAAAATTCAGGGAAAACTGTCTGAGAAACAAGAAATGTTTTTAAATAGGATTTAATAAAAACAAATATTATGATTTCTCAAAAAGTTCTTTGTACTGCCATTAATTTCCCCAATCTGATAGATTTCTTGGACACAAATGTGCCCAATTGACGCTATTTATCTACATTTTGTTTGACACCGCTCCATACATTTTAGGTTTAATTATCCAATTTTGGTGAATTATTTTCTCCTGTTAATTGAATATTTCACCAGCAAAGTGGACACTCAAATAACATTTCCACGATATTGGTGGCTAGATACAAAAATAAGCTTACAAAAATTGTGAAAGGTTCTCTACATACACATATTTTGTAGCACTTTGGAAATTGACGATTGAACCAAGCAAATGTGTTCGTTTTCCTAAATCATGTTTAACCCTTTACCTAACATGAAAAGCAGACGACACGTGCAAACAAAATTCTTGAATAACTAATTTCTTTCATTTTTTGTCTCAAAAATATAGGTTATGACCCCTCATTGGAACGAGCTCAATGAGCTTGTTCCAAAGAGGGGTCATAACCTATAATTTTGAGACAAAAAATGAAAAAGTGAAAAAGTATTAAAAATTAATTGGCAATTTTTGTGAATAGCGCTGGCCGGTTTTGGCCATTATGATGGGTAGAGGGTTAATGGGATCAAATCTCAAATTTCTGGAAACAATCTGAAAATTAAAAGTAACAACCTTAAAAACTGAATGCGGCTCACAAATTTAACTGATTATACCACCAAAGAAGAAAATACCCAAAGGTAACCCAACTACGATTCGTTATTAAGTACTCACCATTTATTCTCACAACTTCATTTAATTCATTTTTGGATAGTAATAAATGTTTATAACTGAAATAAAATAATAAAAGTAACGTTTAATCCTTCATTTCTATGAAACCGGTTTGAAAGTTATTGTGAAAACCTTTGTAAGGGAAATTTTAAATTCTAATGATGTTAAAGAAAATGATAAATTTAAAGTAATTTGTATATTTTTTATACTTACCAATGGCCCAGACTTATATTAGCTGGTGCAACCTCAATATTATCAAGGGCCAAACACAAATTTTGAACCCCCCCCAATCCCCAAAATTTACATACAATACCGAAATTTAAAAGTCCTATCTGGCCCTCCATACTTTTAGTACATGCACATGCGCAGTAACCAGGAAGAGACTGGAATTGGCGCCAAGCAGCATTCTTGTTAGTTGTACCTACTAATGTTATAACTAAGCGGGGAGGTATGAGTGCCCACTCATGGGAGGGCCATCCCTGTCTGGGCCACTGGTAAGTATAAAAAATATACAAATTACTTTAAATTTATCATATTTTTATACTAAAACCAATGACCCAGACTGAGCTGAATCGTAAAAAGGCAGAAGGGCCTAGAACTTAAAGGAATAGCAGTCTAAAATTCAGCTCTTTAGCCTGCATTAGAACTCCCAAGGTGAAAAGGAGATTAAAATTTTTAGGAATTACATATATGTCTCTCTATACAACAATAGAGGACATACCACCGAAATAAGGCGGGAATATCCAAGTAAGTCCCTATTACTTAGCATAAATGATTACGCTAATTGGGTGTAGTGAGCCCCCAATTTTAAGGCTAGTCCAGAATAAGACACTTAAAATTAGGGAAAGTGTGTCCGAGAGCGGGAGACTAACACCCACAAACACACGCCG
The DNA here is from genome assembly GCA_031216915.1 of Pictodentalium vernedei. NCBI lineage: Eukaryota > Metazoa > Mollusca > Scaphopoda > Dentaliida > Dentaliidae > Pictodentalium > Pictodentalium vernedei. Next base: position 765,030,028 of record CM062295.1, read on the forward strand.
TATATAACATAACAAGCTTTACATACGATCAGAATAATCAATAGACAATAACAGCATCAATCATAGTTACACACTTATTATAAGGCCAGAAGAGGTAAAGAGAAATCATCCCCCCCCCCTCCTTTTTGAAGGAATTAATCTTCAAAACAAAGAGGGCAGTGGCCTGGAATCAGTGAAAAAGCGGTTACCGAATAATATATAGTTGCCTAAAAGGTTCCTGGTTATTAATTATTATTTACTGATTGGAGCTTAATGCCACATCAGCAGCTAAGGCTATATTGTGGCAGTCCCATTTATTAAAATTGCAAGCTTCTAAATGTATGCCGCATCTGGAATACGAAGATAGGTCGATAACTGGTGATATTAATTATGTACAACCTTAAACTTGTCCAATTGAATCCCAATGGAAAGTTATCTTATAGAACTTATACGCTTCTGTGCCAAGCAACAGGCGACAATGTTCAGGTGTACAAGTAAATTCCAATAATGAACATTCAAATCGTAATCGTTAAATCTAACAGAATGAGAGAATAGGATTCCCCTTTGTGTATTGCTTCCGGTTGAAGACTGGATTCAGGACATCGAACAGGATATGAATAAAAACCCGTCCGAGACCGTCCCCAAACAACTCATTGTTCCCTAGGTCCGTTAACACCATTGACTGTTCGGAGAAAGAATATACCACTCCGAATAATGAAGCCAAAAATAGAGAACGTACGCATAGGCGGTCTGTATGGAAAACCATAACTGATCCAACTAGTCCAAAATTCTCAAAAGCTCCGATATTTATACTGAGCAAGAATTAAGAGAACTAAGAAATATGTCTGCTTAATGATAAAAACATATTATGCACGCCACCAACAGAATCCCACATGTACCCTCGCCTGAATACAGCCTGTATCAACGGTGTAACCGAGCGATACAAAATATAACCAGGTAACTGAAGGAATAAAACAATGTTAATGGGATTTAACCTGAGGAATAGACTCATACGTAGTAAACAGAACAGGCAACTCTGAGAATAAATTTCTCAGGGTGGACGAATTGCCATATTGGAGAATGTCGTCCAGATAACTGACATGCCTGCCACACAGGTACACGAGGTCTAGCAATATCAACCAAATGTATTCATGAAAGAATTCGGAATCCAAAAAACAGTTACTGTTCAGGAATCATATACTTGTATATGATTTATGAACGAACAACCACAGGAAGCAAACCAACTAAAGAGTGGATGCACCCCTGAAGTCACTGTTCAACCACAACCCAGCCACCAATCGAAGAGCAATGAAAGACGTGCATATTTATTTATTTATTTATTGGTGTTTAAGGTCACATATTTTTGCACAATGGCTAATCATGACCACAACATGAGTATCAACCCACGACCTGGGCTGAGCATTAATAAGCCATGTTGCTCATCTTAGACAGGCACTGCTTCACTTCCTAGGGTTCCCACAGGGAGGACATGCATATAATGCATATAATTGAATGCATATGATGCTTACAGGAAGAGAACTACGTCCTACCCTGTAATCGCCTCTTAACATATTGGTGGTGGTGGGGGGGGGGGGTGGAGGGGTGGGGGTGGGGGTCGACGAATAAATCATATCGAACCCCTGCCACCCGCATTACTTGAATCGCTAGATAAGTAAGGCCGAAACAGTAATACTAAAGCTTGGAACTGTGACAAATTCCTTTTTCACTATAGCTGTTGCTATTCTCAGTTAAAAGTAATACAGCTAATAGAATCTTATCGTTTGTCAAAACAAGCACGACAAATTTAACCTGGCGTGACTCGTAGCGCTTTAGTGTCAGTCATCTAGAATAGTATAAAACCATAGGGCTCCCTCACGCCTGACCAACTCCATAATGCCACTAAGGACAGAGAGGGACGTGATGAACATAGCATTATTGCCAGGAATACACCCGCTGATATAGAGTCGACATATCCCTTGAAGTCATGACTGTATGCCATAGCCCCAAACAATACACCATATAGACATAATATCCAAATCTTCCGAGTGGAAATATAATCCACGACAATAGATTGGATAATTAAAAGTATCAATGACACTGTAGCTCAACTTGTGTAAGACATGTACATGTATAATATGTGACACAGCAATGACACACATCTAGGTAATGACCTGACAACAAAGGTACATGCAAAGTATTGCAAAGGTCTGTACATAAATACTGACCGTAGCCTGTAACAAATGTACAGGTAAAGTGTTGTAAAGATGGGTGACAGTTAGATGTTAAACTAGAAAAGAAATCTCCATGGAGTTAATGTTACAATGGGGATCCTTGTATGGTGCATCATAAGCCAAATGTTAGCAAATGTTTTGACCTGTTTGATTCAAACCCTTCTACGGTTGTTTCCTACTAATTAATAAATATTTGTCCAGTCCTTCTTAAAATATAGGTATTATCTTTAGCTCATAGGGTTCCCAAGGGTGAGGAGGTTTTATTTTTCTCATTGGAAACAGAAAACTGGGCTGTGCTAAAAATGTTTACCCTCCCCAAACACCAAATATTAACACAGCCGAGCCCAAAAGCACTTGTTACTGTCCCACGATGATAACAAACGTAGTCCTAGAAGTTCTGTACAATGAAAGTGTCAATGACACTGTTGCTTAACTTTTGTGTTGTGTTTGATGAAAAGGATAATGTTCAATGTTTATGAAAGGATTATGAAATAAGACAAGAATTGTGATAATTGGGAATATGTTCATCTCTGTTACCTGTATGATATGTCTATGATAAAAATAATATGAGGTGTACACTGTACCAAAGAGCTGAGGGGTGGGTTAATATGACATCACAGTTAATGTATGTGGCCCTCACAGTTAACGTATATCAAGAAAAGTTACCAAGTTACAGTGAAATTATTCCAAAACGAGTCATCCTATCAAGTTACATTAAAATCCCTTCATAAATATGGCCTGTAGACTGTGCTAAAGGTTTTTGGGCTTCGGGCCCCTGTAGTCGTCAGTTTCCCAATTGCGTCCAAAGGGGAGGTTCTCATCTAGACATTATATTGAGTCAAACTTACGGGTTACAATGAAGTCCTTCCATAAATATGACCAATAGACTATGCTAAAGGTTTTGGGCTTGGGCAGCCATCAAGGCTGAATGATCGTGACCAAAAGGGGACGTTCTCATCTAGACATTATTTGGAGTCATCCAACCAAGGTACAATGAAATCCCTTCATAAATATCACCTGTAAACTGTGCTAAAGGTTTTCGGGCTTCGGGCCCCTGTAGTCGTCAGTTTCCCAATTGCGTCTCATCTAGGTTCTCATCTAGACATTATATGAAGTCAACCTACCAAGTTACAATGAAATCCCTTAATAAATATGACCTGTAGACTGTGCTAAAGGTTTTTGGGCTTTGGGCTCTGGCAGCCATCATGGTTGAATGATCGCAACCAAAAGGGGACATTCTCATCTGGGCATCATCTGGGGGGATCCTACAAAGTTACAATGAAATCCCTTCATAAATATGACCTGTAGACTGTGCTCAAGGTTTTTGGGCTTTGGGCCCCTGAAGCCGTCACAGTTGACCAATCACAACCAAAAGGGGATGTCATCATCTAGGCATTATATTGAGTCAAACTTACAGGTTACAATGAAGTCCTTCCATGAATATGACCAATAGACTATGCTAAAGGTTTTGGGCTTGGGCAGCCATCAAGGCTGAATGATCGTGACCAAAAGGGGACGTTCTCATCTAGACATTATTTGGAGTCATCCAACCAAGGTACAATGAAATCCCTTCATAAATATCACCTGTAGACTGTGCTAAAGGTTTTCGGGCTTCAGGCCCCTGTAGCCGTCCGTCACAGTTGCCTAATGGTGTCCAAAAGGGGCTGTTCTCATCTAGACATTATATGAAGTCAACCTACCAAGTTACAATGAAATCCCTTCATAAATATGACCTGAAGACTGTGCTAAAGGTTTTCGGGCTTTAGGCTCGGGCAGCCATCATGGTTGAATGATCGCAACCAAAAGGGGACATTCTCATCTGGACATCATCTGGAGTGATCCTACGAAGTTACAATGAAATCTCTTCATAAATATGACCTGTAGACTGTGCTCAAGATTTTCGGGTTTCGGGCACCTGTAGCTATCACAATTGACCAACCACGACCAAAAGGGGATGTCATCATCTCGGCATTATATGGAGTCAACCTAGAAAGTTACAATGAAATCCTTCCATAAATGCGACCTACAGACATGCTAAAGGTTTTTGGGCTTGGGCAGCCATCAAGGCTGAATGATTGTGACCAAAAGGGGACGTTCTCATCTAGACATTATTTGGAGTCATCCTACCAAGCTACAATGAAATCCCTTCATAAATATGATCTGTAGACTGTGCTAAAGGTTTTAGGGCTTCAGGCCCCTGTAGCCGTCACAGTAGACCAAACGCGTCCAAAAGGGGACGTTCTCATCTAGACATTATATGAAGTCAACCTACCAAGTTACAATGAAATCCTTCCAAAAATATGACCTGTAGACTGTGCTAAAGGTTTTTGGCTTGGGCAGTCATCACGGTTGACAGATCGCGACCAAATGGGGAAGCTCTCATCTAGACATCATACGGCATCATCCAACCAAGTTACAATGAAATCCCTCCATATTGAATATGACCTGCAGACTGTGCTAAATGTTTTTGGGTTTCGGGCTTGGGCAGCCATCACGATTGACAGATCATGACCAAAAGGGGATGTCCTCATCTAAGACCTTATACAGAGGCATCCTACCAAGTTACAATGAAATCCCTTCATAAATATGACCTGTAGAGTGTGCTAATGGTTTTCGGTTTTGGGCTCGGGCAGCCATACCAGTTGACCGATCGCAACCAAAAGTTCTCATCTAGACATGACCCCAAACCTGCATATGAAATTTTGTGACGATCAGACAAGAACTACGGAGTGTAGCCCATGCTAAAGAAAAATGTGAACAGACTCACAGACTAACAGACAAGGCAATAGCTTATCTTGACTTTGTCATGTCAAGCTAAAAAATTAAATGGACTATGTCTGATATTTTACCCAAGTTAAAAATATTGATAAATTTGTCCCTTGAGTGCAAGATGGCTTTGCAATGCTTTAGCATTGCAAAGCCTTCTTGCTCTCAAGGGGTGAAATACACCACCACCCATGCTATTCTGCAGATTATGAGGTCTAAAACACAACATTGAACATGAACTTTGGATGGCAAAGAAATAATTACAGAAATAAAAAGCAAAATAAAAAACTACTTGCCCACATGCAATTTTACAAATAATGGCCGGAGAAACAGAAAATCTTTTTGGGGGGCCTTAGGGTCATGTTTATGCACAATGGCAAATCGTAACCAAAGCAGAGATAACGTCAAGTTTAGTCAATTGTTTATACCCATACTGCCCTTTTTAGAGGACTTCCACCCTGAGTATTGGTAATAGAGTCCTATTTTACCAGTACCACAGTAAACAAGCACTGCTTCACTTCCTGGGGTTCCCACAGCATTGAAATAAATTAAAATAAATATTCTACTTACTCTGAATGATCACAGAAACTATGTACAAGTCTAAGAAACTGAATTTTCAAGGCAACTTCCTGTAAAAAAAACAAAACAAGCAAATTCAGTGAATTCATGTCTCCCACTGGGCAGCAGTTTCAAGGCGAATTAATGCATCCAGTGGAATATAGTTGAGTTGCAAGTGGAAGTTATTAAGAAGAGACAGAACAGACAGTGTTTCAGATAGTGGTTATCAGATTTATTTTCACGGAGGTCAAAATCAAATTTAATCGGTTGACTCTAAGGAAAGTTAGAGTCTGGAAACCATCAGCCAATCAAATTTAAGAAACCTAATAAAATATGCGCGGAAAATGCCCATGTTTGAACTTGGACCCACAATTGATGAAAGTGATCTACTACCCAAATTTCATCGAAATCAACTGACTGTAAGGAAAGTTAGAGTCTGGAAATGAAAAACACGGAAGTTGTGCACTTACTGTGTATTAGTAGTAGCACTGTGAATAAATCAAAGTTTCCCTAATTTGCATAGTTTTTGCACGAGAACAAAACCAGTATTATATGTGATGTATTGCATATTACTAAACATTCGTCCAAAAATTTAATCAAATCCGAACTTTGAAATAGAAGTTCTGTACAAAAAACTGATCACACCCAATTTCGGAACAAAATGGCCACTGGCGGCCATCTTGAATTTTGGACCAAACCCCAAAACACATATTCTGGTCTCACAATGATAACAAAGATACTCAAGAAGTTTCGTGAAGATCGGTTCATAAATACGGCTTTTAGTCCAAGGTGCGTTGATGCATAGGGCAGACGGACAGATTTTCGGTACAAAATTTCCCACATTCGAACTTGACCTAGGTATGGATAAAAGTAATCCATATATGAAATTTCATCAAAATCGGTTGATTTTAAGGAAAGTTAGAGTCTGGAAACTGTCAGCCAATCAAATTTCAGCAACCTAATTAAATATGCACGGAAAATGCCCATATTCGAACTTGGATCCACAATTGATGAAAGTGATCTACTACCCAAATTTCATCGAAATCCAGTCACTGTAAGGAAAGTTCGAGTCTGGAAACGAAAGGACGGAAGGACACCCTGAATTTAATATCTCCCGTTTTTTCAAAAAGCAGGAGACAACAAGAACTGTGCATCAGAGATGCAGGTGTCAAGTTGTGCCTACTTTCTTCATGCAATCTCTACAGAAAATCAGAAATGTCAACGCACTGAACTCAAAATTCATAAAAATTCGGATCAGGCCAGTTTTCAAACTCGCTTCAGATATTAATTGCGAAAGACCTGTATGGCAAATATTAATCAAATCAGAGAATGTTTGTTCGAGTTATTGCGCCAAGCTCAAAATTCGTAAAAATTGACGAATTAAGGCCTATAACTCTGTCATGAAAATTTGCGCTGGGTTAGTATTCAAACTCGCTTGAGATATTATTGCAAAAGACCTGTATGACAAATATTAGTCAAATCGGAGATCGTTTTTTCAAGTTATTGCACTAGCAGTGCGAAGATGCCCTGGACAACCACCCGCCTGCACACCAACCGTCATCAAACCATAGGTCTCAGTTGTTAACACAACACAACCAAAAACTCAGCAGGTTAAAAGTTAATGTCTTTACTAAACAAGTGCAGTGTCACATGAAGGCCAATCCCCTGCCACCTAAGTCCAACAAGGCCAATAACTCTCAAATACATACTTGGACACATCTGGTTCGTAATCTCATTCATGATATCACCATAATGCAATGTATTAAATTTCGGCAAAATAATCTGATTGGTCGTCTTTAAAATGAGATGAACAGAAATGGGGCAGAATGGAAGGAATCTATTCCTACATCCCCCTCATGTGTAGTGGGGGGATAATAAAATGTGGGTTTACTTACCGGACTACATTCACATGCTGCATTATGACCTCGTAACCTGTGTCGACTGCTGTATCTGTTACTACAAATAAAACATGTAAACATTTTCAATTTTGTGTTGTTTTTAGCACATTCCAAATCTATGACATAATTTTGAATCAGTATTTGTTGATTGCATTTGAGGCGATTGTTTTTGAAAAATTGTGAATCGATTCAGATTTTATTAAATAAATCCTCACCCTTTCTGTTTTATTTTCCGTTTTGAAATGTGATTGTGTGTGCATGTGGGGTGGGTGGGGGTTAATTGTAGTCTTAATGGGACAAAGCAAATCAAATCAAGTTTGTTTGTTGGTGGTTAACGTCACATATTTATGCACCATGGCTAATCGTGACACAACATGGAGATGAAGTCAAGTTTAGTCAATCGTTGATCAACATGTTGCCCATTTTAGAGGACTTTCACCCCAAGCATTGGTGACTGGGTCCTATTTTACTAGTAAAGCGGAACTGGTTTACCGCAGTAAACAAGTGCTGCTTACTTCCTGGGGTTCCCACGGGGAAAAATCAAATCAAGCATGTGTATTTTATATAAATGAGATATATAAATGTGTTGCAATTTACCTTGTCACCAAAGCTGCTCATTTTGTGAATATATGTTTGGGGGCAAAGACTAGCTCGTTTTCAAAACTGCCACCTGTGGTCTACTGTGAAACCACATAGTTCAAGTTTTTATAAAACCAAAACCAGAGGCTCAAGTGAGCTTAAAACGCTCACCTAGATCAAGCTGTCTACAAGAAATAAGGGATTAGCAAGACAGAGGCGAAATTGAAGTGTCACCTTGACATGTGTGCATACGACAATGACTGTCACATCAGTCATATGAAGAAATGTAGTAAAATGGCAGTCATAAAGGAAACAATTGAGACAGGGTTTTCTTTCTTGGACATATTAGCTAAGGCTTTCTGGTTAAGCATCCTTATAGACTCCGAAACAGATGTAATCATTATTGAAAACAGAACTTTTGATTGAAATCAAACTTTCCTCACCAATCTCCAAAGATTCTGTCTGGTGGATTTAAGGAAGATGGTTGAGGAATATTTTACTACAGTGGAACCCTGTTAATTGAATAGCCACTTTGCCAATCAAAATTATTCAATTAACAGGGATTGTCACTTTCCTGTATTCTAGAGATAAAATTAGCATTTATTCTATTATATCTTGTTTGACAGAGCTCATAGAGCTCTGTCAAACAAGATATAATAGATTAAATGCCTGTATTGGATGTACTGAGGCCAAATAGGTCTATAAACAAAGGAAAACTGGGAAGTGTCAGGGTAATTTCTCGACAAGTTACAAGATTTTTTATTCAATTAACAGGAGTTTACTCTATAATCTATATTCAATTAACAGGTCAAATATGTACTGGAGGTATGGTAACTGGTATTGTGTTGTGAAATTATATTCAATTAACAGGGATATACAATTAAGAGATATCCAATTAAGTGGGCTACACAGTACTAACTTAAAATTAAGGCTCCACTGGAAGTCAATATATGAACCCATGGACAACTATTGGAACATACTTGAATATGCCCCCACAAGGTGTATACCAAATTTGTGAAGTTTTTGCCAGGTGGATCTGAACGCGAAGATTTTTGAAGCATTTCCTTCCTATTGTATGGATTTGAAATTTGTTTTTCCAAAAGGAACCAAAATATGAACCCAGGGATTTGGTTTGAATAAACTGGAATCAGAACACCCTAGGGATGCTGTAAATCAAATATGAAAAGATTCTGGCCAATGAATCTGAAGATTTGTAAAGAATATTCTAAGAACAAGATTTTAAAGGACATTTCTCATACTGAACTGAGTTAAAATAGTTAAATTTGGTCTTCTTATGAACCCTGGGTATTGGATTTAACAAATATGCTTGGTGGATCTGAATAAGATTTTTAAAGCATTTTCTTCATACTGCAGGGTGCGAAAATTTGCATTCCCATAAAGAGCCCATATGAATCCAGGGCATTGGTATGAATGAACTTGAAGCTGGGCCCTATAAGGATGCTATGTACCACTAACAGGAGATTCACACTGGTGGATCTGAAGAAGATTTTACAGAATACTCCTCACTTTGCCCTAGGTTAAAATTGAGGCACCCATAGGGAATCCAAATATGTAGCCATAGACTTGATTCGAACAAATTTGAATCTGTATTCCTTAGAATATTGAAAAGAAAAGATCGAAAGATTCTGATTGGTGTGTCTGAAGTTCTAAGAATTTTAAAGGATATTCCTTATACAGTGGAACCTGTCTTGAGAGACTGCCCTTTGGGCCACACAAAAGTGGTCTCTCAAGACAGGTGGTCTCTCATGACAGGTTTCAGGTTTTCTCAAGTCAGTGAATGAATAACCAACCAACCACAAAATTTAGAAATGGAGAAGAATGGATTTTTGTAATTACTTTGTAGTTGTTCTTTTTTTAGGAAATTTTTGTAACAAATTGAAATGGACTGCTATAAAAATTATAAAAATAAATTAGTGTTGAAAATCTTCATTGTAGATTTTCAACACAAATTTATTTTTATAATCCTATGTCACATTTCAGGTATGTATGAAATTGTTTATTCCGCAATAATCCTAATCTTTTCACAGGGGTCTTATAAAAACATCACAATCTTTAATGAGTTATGGAACTGAACAGCAATTGAAGCCCAAGTAAGAACTTTTAATACTTTTAATTATGTTAGTATAACCACAATGGATTTTCCAATTCCAGAAGAGGTAAAAAGTCTTTGTCATGGTTTCAATCTTCAAAGGGGCAGTCTCTCAAGACAGGGCCATTATGGCATAAAAATACAAGTTGGTACCAGGTCACAGTGGTATCTCAAGACAGGTGTTCTCTCAAAACAGGGCTCCCATAGCAGGTCCCTTATAGAGTAAAACCAATCGGTGCCTGGCAGATGTGGTCTCTCAAGACAGGTTTTGCTGTATTGCACTAAACAGACATTTGGAGTGCACATGGGAAACTCAATTATGAACCCAATGAACTGATTTCAACAAACTTAGGCTTCAACCCCCTAAAGATGCTGTACACCAAATATGAAAAGATTTTGACTGGTGGATTTAAGACTGGAAGAATAGTTTTAACCAGTCAAGTCAATGGTAAAGGAATGAAACGACTGTGGAGTGTGGACAAACTGGTAAAGGAACGAAAAGACCCGACACTCTCTTAGTCAGACACACCTGGTCTTTGTAACGCATCACTTTGTTAATACCGTTGATTAAGCTTGGTGGCACTGCCTGACTTTTAATTTTGAGTCTATTTTTGGGGATGGGATTCTTTAGTTCACAGTGTTAATGTGTTACTATCACCACAAAAATACACAATTAGTCAAGCCAAACTGGATATTCTGAACGCTTTCCTAAGATTATTATTCACTGATACATGTAAGTAGATCAGGGAAATTAACTACACATCATGCACGACACATGGACGTTCTATAGTCTCTACTACAAACCTACCAATTAAACATTGTCAGTTACTCAATTAAATATGAATTGAGTCTCCATGAGTGAATGGTCTAATGCCAATTTTATCCAGTTTTCGTTGGAAATGTAACAAATTGCACTAGGCACAAGAGATTCGATAAAATCAAATCTTGAAGCCGATTTGAGATCGATCTTGAAGCAGACGTATGATATCGATATCGAACCGAATCTCGAATATTCGCAGGACCCTATCTGCAAACAAGCCCTCATACAATAGAAATAAAACAAACAAAACTTCTACTTACATTTGGCACTTCCAAATAAACTGATCAAACAGATCGCTCAGACCAGGAGCTATTTTTAATTCTGCTAATTTTCGTTGTACCTGTACAAGTAATAATAAGAGAAAGAAATGATGAGAAAGGCTATTAACCCTTTACCCAACGCAGACGATATCAAAATCTATTAATTTAAATATCGTTTTTTAATTTATTTCGACAAAACCATATCATGTGACCCCTCATTGGAATGAGCTCAACAAGCTCGTTCCAATGAGGGGTCACATGATATGGTTTTGTTGAAATTTTTCGAAAAATAATATTTTTTCAGCTGCTGAATCTGCATATTATGCGGGCAATTCGTTGGGTAAAGGGTTAACCCATGACAACATGGTAGATGGACATACTATTCCTCCACTAAGGCACTTCCATTTTGTTCACTCAATCTATGTAAGAAAGTAATGGAAGATTTCCCCATCTCATATCGCCCACTTAAATACTATGTCACATAACTCATGTGATAAATTGGCATACTTGATTCATCTGCAATTGTAAACAAAAACAATGGCCACCACTTCTGGTTTCTTGTCTATACATACCTCCTGAATTCACTGATGCAAATGAAAATAAAAACACTCTGAAGAAAACAGAAGGTCAAATGAAACTGTTTCAACAATTCTTATCGATGTAGCTATGATCACTCTGCACATTCCAGGGCACTTGGACTGTAGATGAAAGATGTCAACTTTTTTGACAGCTATAAAACATTAACCTGATGAGTACGGGCCATGGTTTTGGTTTTTGTGGTATATACCTACAACATATACGGAAACATCAAAACATCACCCCAAAAAACAGATTTGCACCAAGGGTACCCAAGGAAAAAATTTACAAACACAAGGTGCAAATTTCTTTTTTCCCACTCACCCCTTTCTCTTTAGAACTTTTTTTTCCCCATTTACCCCCACCAAATCAGCGGAATCCCAAAATGATGGAACAATATCAATGGGAATGTTTAAAAACAAGATGAAATGATAATTTATAATGTTCCAACAACAGTACAATCCTCGCCCTTGGACTGGATGAGAGCTGGCATAGTTTCTTTTATGTTTATGGCTCCAGTAGCAAATGTCACCATCTGACGTCACAGTGCAAAATAACTGAAAATGACATCGCCCGTTTCGTAATTGCTTCATCAACGGAATGACTAGCAAGCTGCTTCATTTTTCTGGATTTTTCACACATGCAGCAGATGGTGTTCCGGATAAAGTTATGTTTAAAATACAAACTGATTTATGATCTGAACTAAGATGGAATGAGTATATCTGGTTTATTGAATATTTATCCAGTGCGGTCGTGGGTACACAGGAGGTTTATTTTCTAAACCTGTGATCGTTAAAAGTTGCCTTACAGAAGGCAACTTTTAACGATCAAAAGTTTGGTAAATTGGCCTCTCGTGTTTCACAATGTTGGTTTTGGGCTATGGGTAGTGTTTTATTGGAACATATACGTTATTGTGATGAGTTGACAGTAAAATGGTCTGAGGTTTGCAGCTCAGAGAGTATGTGCAACATTGACGCTTTGCGGCTCGGTTGAACATAAGCTCTCAGCCGCAAACCTCAGACCATGTTCAGGGGTTCATACAAAAATTTGCTCACAAAGTTCAAGGGTTTTTCAAGGCCTTCTTTTTTTTTCAAGGGCTACATATACTATCCAGCTTGTTGTATGAGCTCTAAAAATCTAAGATTCATGTGACACAGATCTGACTTTGGAAGTCAGGAAGTACTGGTACACAAAGTGTGATCTGTGTTACAGTAATCTTGGTAAAACGTTCCACACTTTTTTATGTTTTTTTTTAACTAAGTGACACGAGCACAACAAACAAGTAAAAGGCGAGTACACATATATTTACAATGCCCAGGAAATAGCTTGGTATTCAAGGGTTTTTCAAGAGATTTCTGAAAGTTCAAGGGTTTCTCAAGGGCTAATTTCAAATTCCAGGGTTTTTCAAGAAAAAACTCATTTTCAAGGGTTTTTCAAGAGCTGTATGAAACCTGATGTTACTGCCATTTCATCCCGTAATTTATAATGTTTGTTATTAAATTCAGCAATTTTTTTTAATTCCAAGGTGTGAGTATTTTTCTGCACAGAGTGTGTGTGCAGTGCATAACGAATTGGCTTACCATACTTTTTACAGCTTGTTTATTTGCAAATGACCTTGTACCAGGTGCAGTAGTTTTTATGTGGCGATTTGAATTTTGATACAGAATACAAATACGGCGAGTAGATGTTTTAACATGATTTCCTATGAATTATAGATAAAAGGTCAGGTAGCAGATGCATAACTCATTCTTTTCAGGGAAGTTAACCTTTTTCTTGTAAGCCTAAGACCTTAGGGCAAGTTCTTTTGTGATATTTTCAAATGCTGAGTGACAAGAGTTCCAAATTTTTATCAGTGTGTCCTATGTACCTCAAGATCTCCTTTAACCCTTTACCTAACATGAAAAGTAGACGACACTTGCAAAAAAAAATTTGTGAATAACTAATTTTTTTCATTTTTTGTCTCCAAAACATAGGTTATAACCCCTATTTGAACAAGCTCGACGAGCTCGTTCCAATGAGGGTTCATAACCTATGTTTTGGAGACAAAAAATGAAAAAATCATGAAAATTAATTGGCGATTTTTTATAATAGCACTGGCCGGTTTTGCCCGTTACGTTGGGCAAAGGGTTAATTCAGGTTCTTGTACTAGTATTTTTATTTCCACGAGTTTCAACTGTTTTCACACCAGGGTGTGCTGTTTTCCTGTTAATGTTATAAGGTTGGATTATATAAATGATGTTCTAACAATTTTCAGTTTTAATGTCTTTTGAAAATGAACCTGCTCATAGTTCATAATATTGTTCAATGTACAGTACAAGTCAAAGTAAGTTGTAGGATAACCACTATAAACTATGTATCTTTCTAGAAGCTGACATCAGTGAGAGCTTTCAAGAAAATGATATTAGATTCTGATCTTATCAGTGCAGGAGCAGCAGTATACCGAGTTTATTGTGGTTATACTACAACTTATTTTGGCTTGTACTGTATGAAAAGGTACTGATCTTGAAAACGCATGGTGGCCCATTTCATCTATCTGGCTCCACAGTATCTAAATGAGGCTCTTATTACTATTATATTAGCAGAATATGTTAGCTAAATACACAAGCTCCTTCCAAATTTTCTTTAGATCACTATTTAAAAAAAAAAAAATGACAAAAAGTGAGGAAAAAATTTGTTTCGGGTGGCCAACATAACCATCCATGCCTGCCTTCTGTTTGGAAAACAATTTGCATTGGGCCTCCTGTTAGCACATTATTTTTCAGACCAGAACGGCAGTTTACAGGCTATAAAATTGTCATATATTGCCTTGCCAGGCCTGAAAATAAGCAGTCTGACATTTGCAGAATGAGGTCTCCAGAGGGTGAATTGGCTGATGCTATCCTATTCAGTGGGCCAATTTATCCCCTGGGTACCTCTTTCTGTTTAGGTTTGAGACACTGATTCAGATTGAGGTTCACAGAGGGTAAATCTGGTGATGCTACCCTGCTGAGCAGGGTAGCATCACCAAATTCACCCTCTGGGGACCTCATTTTGCAGATGTCAGTCTGCTTATTTTCTGGCTTGTGCCTTGCTTGATTGGATGATGAAAACAAGGCTCTGGAAGTCAGAGAAAAATGATCCATCATGACTTGATGTGTGAGATGGAAAAACTCACCGCAGGAGCCTAATTTCTTTCTGATCTGCCCCCTTCAGGCGAGGATTTTCCTTCTCCACATCAGGTTGTGAGGGATTATATTAAATCTCAAAGTTCTTCTGCAATTAGTATATCAATTGCATTGTCGACCCAAAGCCCAATTTGTCAGTGATGTGATGTCACTACTTTATACAGTGATCTGTATTCATAAAGCACATCAAAGATTACATTCAGGTGTATTTTTAGTTTTGAAAAGAAATTAGCAGGCTGGTTAAGAAAAGAGCAATTTATTTTTATTATGGTAAGACTCGAAGTGTATTAAACAATCCACAGTTCACATACTTACCAAAACATAAAAAAATCAAACTTGGGGAAATTTGAGTGAACACTATTAACAGTGGATCACTTCTGAGTTTTGCATAATGGAATGAACGTGATCTGGGCTATCAATGTTTATGATCATTCTGTTCATGTCCACTGACTTTGAACAGACAGTGTCATCTCATGTCGCAAGGCAATGTCAGGGATGTAAGTGACCTGCTCTAAAAAAATCCTTAAGTTTTTAATCACATCATTTCTGGCCAAGGATCTGGGGCGAATAGATGACTTTCCATGAAAGCTACAGCTTTCTTGAAGGTAACAGACAAGACCTGACCTTTAGGTGAGATATTAGAGCCCCCTACAATTGTATAATTGCAATATCAGATGCATATTTTCATGAGCACTTGATTCATTTTTAAAAAAAAATTGCATTCAACTAGAAGGAAGTCCTATGACTGTATTGTGCACTATTTAGAAGTAACAGCATGCTGAGTAAGTGCACTTTTTGCCCCTACAGCAGCCCTTGAAATTGGCCACAGCAATCAGCACTGTCATGGTGAATGCTGTAGTAAATTAGTTTTACCACGGCACATTAATGCTGTGGAAACATTTTCCCCAGATGCTCAATATATAATATTTCAATTATGTGTATTAGAAATCATGAGCAACGTCCCACCCAAAATACCCTTGTGCAACACTCTTAATAATGTAACTCAAGTATTGAATATCAGGACTGGCAGTTACCTGCCAGTCCTGATATTCAATGCTTGAGTTAGGAAGGCTACATGTACTCCTAGTACATGATTTGTGATGTTCTTTAGTTAAAACCATATTTATTTCCAAGAAGCCAAGTGAACAAATCTTAAACTACACAAACAAGGCCATGGATTAGACATAAAGCCCGAGGCTTACAACTCATCGTCTCCACATAATGTACATAATTGATATTCGTGTCTGTGATTGCTGTGGCAATGCCGTGGGAAATGGAATTTACCACAGCAATTGATTGCCGTGGCAAAATATTCCTAATTTCAAGGGCTGCCTACAATAGAACCTGTCTTGAGAGACCACCCTTTTTGAAGGACAAAAGTGGTCTCTCAAAACAGGTGGTCTCTCACGATAGGTCCCTTAAAGAATAAAACAACCAAATGGTACCAAGTCACAGTGGTCTCTCATGACAGGTGGTCTCTCATGACATTGGTCTCTCAAGACAGGTTTTACTGTATCAAAATCAAACTGCCCCATTAGTGCAACTCAATTCCTGTAAAAAACAGTGTGCCCAACATTTCTATACTTGTAAATAGAGATCATTAACATCATTCCTAACCTCTACTGGGATGCATGTATACCTAATGACAAATAGATATTAACATTCGACTGCACAGACGGAATGAAGAGTGGATTACAACTTAATCGCAGCGCCATATATTCTCTACTCGAAAAGTATTTATAATTGTTCGTAACAGCAGTCAAAACACTTGCAAACTTTCATTACATGGAGCACCGGATGCAACCTGGTGGTCCATGTGATGAAAGTTTGCAGGTACTTCTTGTGTCTTGTCCTCAGAAATTGTAAATAATTACTGAGTGAACAAGCTAAGACCAATAGCGGGTCTGGACCTGCGTCGCTGCATGCATTTGATTACAGAGATGAACAGACTTCAAAGTATCGGCAAACAGGAAGTGGCTGCACGGCAGATCTGAAAATTAGATACACGATACAACGCATCATTATGAAGCAGCAGACCAAATATAAAATCATTCCCTTTCATAGAAGCCAAGAAAACTTTGATGGAAGAAGTGTTTCGGGCGGACTGATGGACGGAGTCGAGCGGTTACTGGACCTGCTCTGCCGCTTTCGACGCAGGTAAAAATCTATCCCACAGCCATTTAGTAATGATCCACTCTCCACACACTGTAGTCTACAAATTTCTCCTTTTTGATTAGTTCAGTTCTTGATTTCTTTACCGACCTTGCTAATATCACATTATATTTTGATCTACACAGTACAAACAGTCTTGTGTATTTCAGACTTTATTCTTCTGCAGTAAGGTGCTCATTAACGAACGCGCATTTTCTGCGCTAATAGCGACATGACTTCAATTGTACTTTTTTACATTCCCAAATCTTCCACAAAATAACCAGAGGAATAACAACCCTTAATCCTTTGCACTCTGATGTCAAAACATCAAATTTTTAAGATGCATAGTTTTACGGTCCTGGAACTAGAAATTTAACTGATTCAAACTTGTTCGACAGGGATCAATTAGCTGAACAAGATTCAGCCAAACTCACTCAGTTCCATCAAACAAAATTGATTTGGCTAGTGTTCAACCGATTACCAAAAATGGTTGCTGACCGATTACTGGTTATTTGTTTTCACAATCGGCCGATTCTGATGCTAATTCCGATTGTAATACCATGCACTACTAGACAAGTCGAGGCTAGAAAGAACTACATTAAACTGAACATTTTTCACAGTGTTCAACTTTGTTGACTGAGTCGCAGTACAATTACAGTCGTGCACACTTGGGTGGTAAACGTGGCTCTCAGAGCCACGTTTACCGCCCAAGTGCATGCGACTGGAAATTTTACTGCGACCTGAGTCAATGGAGTGAAACCTTCACTTTCCCGGTATGAACTGGGGATTGCCACAAGTACACTCAGTTGTAAGCTCTCTATGTCGTTTAACTTGTATATCCCGTAAAGGGGTGTCTAGAGAGATTAAGAATACACATTGTGGCTGTTTCTCAATTTTATTGAATGGTATCATTGACATCATTTTACATTAACAATTGAACAATTGCAGAAAATAATAAAATGCGGTTAATGAATCACCACAAAATGCTTGGCAACAATCGGTTGAACCGATGTTCCAGGAGCCGTTGCCATTGTCAAACGATTGCCCACAATCGGCCGATTGTGGTGGGCGGTTCCGATCATCGGTTGAACACTAGATTTGGCTACATTCCTAGTTGCATTATGGGAAAAATGCATAGTCTGAAATTATAGTATCAGTGTGCAGAAGGTTAAAGAATAACTTATACACACAACCGTGATAAAACACTTACTTTTTTCCGATGCTTTCCAAGTAAAAACAGTCCTAGCACGTACACTACTTCGACTCGTTCTATTAATTCTTCTGTTATTTTTAAACCTTGTTGTGTGTTCATAATTCCTCCTGTTGTCAATGGCTCTGATATACCTACAAGATATATAAAGTACTTTGATCAGTGAATGATGAGATACAGAAATCACTCAGTTCAAATGAACTGTGAATCAGTTTTCGTTTCCTGTCCTTAGGACTGTGGACAAATTTGAAAACAAGATTGCAGGTGCTGAAGCTATCTGTCCAGGGTAATACAGGAAATGAATGTTCCCTTACAAATAATGGACAGTCATGTGAGGGATAATGTATGCTTCAGTACATTGTGTCATTTCTGGTCAGTTTAAGTTGACTTCATATTTTCTTTGTATAGTTTCACATAAAAACCAATTAGGATAGTGGATAATTTGAAACTCTCCTTTTGTTTTCATGTACATCAGGTTTTGCTAGGTAAATATTGCATACCATTCATTTCTTGTAGAATTTATCTTTGTGGAAGGCTACAATTTACAAATTTATTTTCATGCACAATTATAATGTGCAAAATTGACACATTATGTGAGCTGGGAACAATCTAAAACTAGAGGTGTGACTGTCCCAGATGGGCCTGTCCATTCCCCCTCCGCTGCCGTTATTCTAAGATGAAAAGGGGCATAACTCTAGCAAAAAAAGTCCGATAAAAAAACTCTAATCACATGTGTACGGGTTCCCACGGTAGTGAACATCCATACCAAGTTTCAAAGGAATCAACCAGAAAACATCTGAGAAAATCTCTGGACAAAATTCACTCATTCTGTGATGAAAAAATGGCATAACTCTGGCGAAAAAGGTCTAATCGGAACTATTATCACAGGTGCATAGGTTCCCATGGTAGTGAACATCCATACAAGCCAGAAAATAAGCAGATCGACATCTGCAAAATGAGGTCCACAGAGTGTGAATTTGGTGATGCTACCCTGCACAGCAGGGTATCATCACTAAATTTACCCTCTGTGAACCTCAATCTGAATCAGGGTCTAAAACCTAAACAGAAAGAGGTACCCAGAGGATAAATTGGCCCACTGTATAGGAGAGAATCAGCCTGGGGACCTCATTCTGCAAATGTCAGACTGCTTATTTTCAGGCCTGCATCCATACCAAGTTTCAAAGGAATAAACCTGTAAACATCTCCAGACGAAATTCACGCATTCTAAGACAGAAGGGGCATAACAATGGCAAAAAAAAAGACCGGTCAAAACTATAATTGCAAGTGCACAGGTTCCTATGGTAGTGAACATCCATACCAAGTTTCAAAGGAATCGACCTATGAACTTCGGAGAAAATTGCCAGACAAAATTTGCACATTCTGAGATGAAACAGGGTGTAACTCTGGCAAAAAAAGTCTGATCGAAACTATAATCATAGGTGCACAGGATCCCCTGGTAGAAAATATCCATAACAAGTTTCAAAGGAATCAACTCATAAACATCTAAGAAAATTTCCGGACAAAATTCTAGGCCTGCTATTTCAAGTTGAAAAAGGGCCTAATTCTGGAAAAAATAATCCAACCGGAACTATAATCACAGGTCCACAGATTCCCATGGTAGTGAACATTCATACCATGTTTCGAACAGATTGGTCCATGAACATCTGAGAAAATCTCTGGACAAAATTATGTCTATGGATGGATGGATTAATGGATGGACAGATGGTCGCACAGATGGACAAGGTGATCCAGAATATCCCCTCCAGCCACCACAGCTTCTTGTGGGGGGGGGGGGGGGGGGGGGGTGTGTAAAAATGCTTTGGAGACAAGGTATTGTTATGAGCCAAATGCCCAGATTGGGGATTGGGGGGGGGGGGAATACTATTATTAATGTATCCCAAAATGATATTTTTAGTACCGTTGCCTCTTCTGGAAAACAATGGGAAAATTTGAAATGACCAAACTTGTGCCTGTTCATTTTAAGGCACAAACATACCAAATTTTGTGAAAATTGGCTCAGCAGTTTTTGAGAAATAGTTATCTGAAGTCACCAAGGAGGAGCAGGGACAACACACAAAAAATAATTACTGTACTGACCCGTGTCAAACCCATGTTTTCAGATTTAGAAATCAAGGTGACCTACCCCTGTCAAAGCCCAGCCCCCCCCCCCCCCCCCCCAAGTTTTCAGATTGGCAAAGACAGAGGTGGTGAAATGAAAATAGGTGAATTATCGCAGCATTCCACTTACCAAATTCAGGAACTGGATTTTGTTTGGAGTTTCGAAGTATGATATATTTTGTTTTTTTACCTTCCATTTTACTAATTTGGCGTATTTTTTACGAGGTAAGTTCTTCTTCTTTAATAAAAAATAAAATATTTCATTCAACATCATGTCTTGTTTATTTTTTATCAATCTCTTTTCTGAAACTCCAATTGCGCAGGCGCCTGTCAATAATTATCAGAAACACGCCCACAATGAAAAATGTACTTCCAGTTGTTTAAAAAAAAATGATCTTATTCCTGTTTTCAATTTCGGTGTAAAACAGAAAAGAAAAGTTACTGGTTTAATATCTGTCGCATCGTTTGCAATACTCACATCACCTGCTTTTTTCAATTTTGGTACAATACAGAACGTAGAAAAAATTGAACTTGTATGTTCAGTAAATGTTCCTTTAATTAGAATGAGGTGAAAGGCGTTAAAAAAATAGGGGACGTTAATTTTACATCATTTGTTGTTTGCATTTGATTGTTATATATATTGTGTTTATATTTTGTTGCGATGTTCTTTCAAAAAATAAAAAAAAATATATATAGGAGACAGTCTTCGTTTATTTATTCATTTTAATTCCACCAAAGGAAACGACCAGATATTTCCCACGGATGGTTTGGGATTTGACATACTTACGGTGCATCCGGTTCTGAACTGGAGCACACTGTACAAACAAAAACAATTGAAAACAACAAGAAGTTTTATTCATTAAAATGATGATCTGAAAGTGAAACGTATGTATAAGATAATCATGTGATTTTCTTTTATTTTATTTGAGAGAAAATATATACTTCCTAAAAGGGGTTCTGCAGAAAAGAAATGTACTGCAAGTTGAATTACTGCTATTTACCAGTAATCTCCTGTCCCAATGCATTCTGACCCGATTTACAGGCTCTGACCCTCATGCTAAAGCTCCCCGCCTCCCCCCAGTTTTTACTTTTTCTACTGCAAGCACCCCCTGGGCTTCGGCTCGGGTCAGTACAGTAGTTACGCACCACTTTCAGATTAGCAAAGAAACTAGACGTATAATGGAACATCCGAAAGTGGTCAGCTTATGATTCCTGATTGGAATGACCTCACCAAGCTCATTCCAATGAGAGGTCACTAGCTATGTTTTCAAGGCAAAAAATGAAATAAATTAGTTATTCAAAAATATTTTTACAACTGCTGTCTTCTTGTCATGTTAGGAAAAGGGCTAACTGTTGAGAATAGAACATACCACCAACAAAATCTTCCATATCATCTGTATCATGTGTTTCAAACATTTCCTCTGCCATCTGATTGTCTATCCATTCCATCCAACAATCTAACTCACTTACCATACCTCGATACCTTGGTACATCTACAAAAGAAAAATAAGACCATAACTGGAGGTGACAAATGCATTTCAAAACGCATTTCAGATTGTAGAGCTTCAAAAATATTTAATATTCGGATCATGGCCCGATAAAAGTCAAGGCTATTCAAGGTCGTTTCTCTATATATAGAGATTATTACTATTATGTGGATGTACAAAATATGTATCTGAGTCAAGCTCCGGGTTCTAAGGGCAGATCACGACAAGTCAAAGACGAGTCGTGATCTACCCTTAGAACCCGGAGCGAGACTTGGATACATATTTTGTACATCCACACAATGGTAATTATCATTTTATCTTAAAATATATTGGGAATAAATGAAGAATGTAGACGAATATATAATGAACTATTTATTCGTACGGATGAACAAAAATAAAAAAAAAATGGAACTTATGCGAAAGGAACATGCTTGTATCCGACCCCCTGATACAAACATCTGTATCAGGGGGTCGGAAACATGACAGTTGCGGAGTTAATACAGACAAAATACATGTTGATTGTAAGATAAATATATATATTTCAGCATTTGTCAAGGCTCTACAATAGACAAATTCAAGGATTTTCAAGGCCATGCTTTCTCTAGTCCAACCTAGGACTTCTGGTCCTTACCCCTCCTCCCTTATAGGGAAGTGGAAGGAGAGGGAAATGCCCGGAGGTCCTTATTAGGACTATACCTTCATAAACTCTGGCATTATTTCTTGAATATTTAAGGCTTTACAAGACCTCCAGACACATTTTCCAGGATTTCAATACCTTGAATGAACCTTAGTCAAGTTCAAGGCCGTTCCTTGAATCCAAGCCCAGGCAAGAACCCCGAGATGTTCATCTGAAGTTTATAATAATCAGTCCAGAAATGTAGGGAGGATTCAACAGCCCAAAATTTTCACACAAAAGCCTGTATTAAATACAATTTCAAGGGGTGATAACAATTTAATTTTTATTGGCAGAGCTGGGTGGTGTTTTGGTTTCCCGGTTCAGTTTTTTTATAGCAAACTGTTATTAAACTGAACTGTAGGACCAGCAAAAAACAGCCAAATGGTATTACTGTGTTAGTGCATAAACTGATGGAACTATTTTTACTGGGAGGGAACTTGACTGGAAGCCCCTATGGACTAATATCACTTAGTCTATCTGGCAAACAAGCCAGAAAATAAGCCGTCAACTGCAAAATGAGGTCCCCAGAGGGTGAATTTGGTAAAGCAACCCTGCACAGCAGGGTATCATCACCAAATTTACCCTCAGTGAACCTCAGGCTGAATCAGGGTCTCAAACCAAAACAGAAAGAGGTACCCACAGGATAAATTTGCCGACTACATGGGATAGCATCAGCAAATTCACTCTCTGGGGAACTCATTCTGCAAATGTGAGAGTGCTTATTTTCAGGCTTGCTGGCAAAGGGGTGAATACTCAGGTTCTCATCGTCACATTTTCTCCTTTACTGATTCATCTAGAAATGTGATAATGAGAACACAACATAGACTTCCGTATTTACCATATGTATTGGGACAGCTAAAAATAATTATTTTCACGGGTGTCCCAATTCTTAACAAGAGCACCGCTGGGCATTGCATCATACGCCCGTGAACTGTTCAAATTGTACCATTTTAACACATTTGCAATTTTTTTAGAGTGCGAGAAATTTATACTGGCATATATATATATGTTACGGTCATTTGAGAAAAAGACTAACAAGTTTGAAGCCAATCGAAAAACAAATACTAAAGTTATCATCCGGAAACCAAATATTTGACGAAGAATTCTAAGTCCAACAGGGGCCATAATTCAGGCAAAAATTGTTCAGACCGACCCCCATATTCGAACTTGACCTGTATTTTGTTGTGATTAAACCACATAACAAGTTTGGAGCCGATCGGAAAACAAATACTAAAGTTATCATCTGGAAACCAAATATTTGACGAATTCTAAGTCCAACAGGGGCCATAATTCAGGCAAAAATTGTTCAGACCGACCCCATATTCGAACTTGACCTGTATTTTGTTGTGATTAAACCACATACCAAATCTGGAGCCGATCGGAAAACAAATACTAAAGTTATCATCCGGAAACCAAATATTTGACGAATTCTAAGTCCAACAGGGGCCATAATTCAGGCGAAAAATGTTCGGACCGACCCCATATTCAAACTTGATCTGTATTTTGTTGTGATTAAACCACATACCAAATTTGGAGCCGATCGGAAAACAAATACTAAAGTTATCATCCGGAAACCAAATATTTGACGAATTCTAAGTCCAACTGGGGCCATAATTCAGGCGAAAAATGTTCGGACCGACCCCATATTCGAACTTGACCTGTATTTTGTTGTGATTAAACCACATACCACATTTGGAGCCGATCGGAAAACAAATACTAAAGTTATCATCCGGAAACCAAATATTTGACGAATTCTAAGTCCAACTGGGGCCATAATTCAGGTGAAAAATGTTCGGACCGACCCCATATTCGAACTTGACCTGTATTTTGTTGTGATTAAACCACATACCACATTTGGAGCCGCTCGGAAAACAAATACTAAAGTTATTGTTCGGAAACCAAACGGACGGACGGACGGACAGATGGACGGACGGACAACGCCATAACATAATACGGCCCGTTTTTTCAAACGGGCGTATAAAAAATGGGGAAAGAACACAGCCTGGTCTTGATTTGATGCTGAATAACGTTGTGTGTGATTCGTTTTCCATCACAATATACGAAAATCGCCGTCCAATTTTTTTTTATATTTTCATTCTTTGCTTCCAAAACATAGCTTATGATCCCTCATTGGATGAGCGCATTGCGCTCAGTCCAATGAGGGATGATAAGCTATGTTTTGGAAGCAAAAAATGAAAATTTTTAGTTACTCAAGAATTTTTTTTATGAGTGTCGTCTGCTCTAGCGACAGGCCAACTGGAAATCTCCTGAATGTCCCAAACTTTGGAGCATAAAAAAAATATAGTTTTCTGGAAAAAATGTGTGTCCCAAATCATAGAGTGTCCCAATACATAGAGTAAATACGGTAGATGAACTTTATTACTTTCCAAAGTGTGATTTACTTATAAACGATAAGTATCCGTGCGTGCAAACGAATATGCTTTGCCGAGGGTGTAATGGGGACTTCATTGTTTTTTTTTGCTTTTTTGAACCCTTTACCTAACATGAAACATGAAAAGCAGACAACACTTGCAAAAAAAAAAAAAATTCTTGAATAATTATTATTTTCATTTTTTGTCTGAAAAACATAGGTTATGACACCTCATTGGAGCGAGCTCAATGGGCTCGTTCAAATAAGGGGTCATAACCTATGTTTTAGAGACAAAAAATTAAAAAATAATGAGAATTGGCGATTTTTGAGAATAGCGCTGGCCGGTTTTGTCCGTTACCTTAGGTTAAGGGTTAAATAATATAATTATTGTTAATAATGAAAAGTAATAAACAGAGTAATCATTTGACTGGACTGGTTACGTGAAATATATCATTCGAGGCAAGGGACTATATTGTAAAACACTTATGCGCATTCATGCTTTCGTGTTTGTACAACGTCCCTCAGCTCTGATGAATTATTTCACGTAACCAGTCCAGTCAAGAGATTAGTCTCCATATATTCATTTGTTATCCTAATTTCTGTTTTTTCTGACTCAACATGTTAGCAACTGATCCACTTGAACCGCAAAGAGAAGTTATCCTTAGACCAATGGAAATACTTACTGACAGGGATTTTTGTGGAGACTGGTGTCGTATGATTATTGCAGATTTTTTCCCAGTTAAGCTGAGTTAAGGAGCCTTAAGTGTTTTTTTACTGCATGTTCTTCAAACATAGATAAAAATAAATTGAAACAGGTTTTTTTCTGCAACCGAACCGAAACCGAAACTGAAATATCTACACTTCCCAGCTCTGTGTATTTCTGCACAAAGGCTTATCATGACCGCAACACTGAAATAAAGTAAAGTTCAGCCAGTTTATAGGATTCCACCACATGCATTGGTGACCGGGTCCTATTTTACCAATAAAATAGAGCTTGTTTACCGCAGTAAAAAAGCACTGCTTCACTTCCTGGGGTTCCCACAAAGAGGGCAATACCTTGGACAAAATTGTTGCAGCTTGAATATGTACACGTCCATTTGTAAGTCATCATGTTTAAAAAATGAGATTAAATAAATCATGTGTAAAAAATAATCAAAAACAAATAATCTGTGTAGTACGAGTTGCAGAACTTAAATCTTAGTTCAAGAGGAGATAACTTGGTTACAATTCTGAAATATCCACACTTTCACTTGTTGTCATATATAACTTTCATCAAAATCAGTTCATAAAAGTTGCGGAAGTTGCCCAACCAATAATTTCATAAAGAAATCTATTCTAAATCTTCTACAGTCAAGGGGAGATAACCCGACAGAGAGCATCATAGATTGAAAACCTGGAAGTATGCAGATGGTTTCAGCAAAATCAGTTCATAAATGTTTGAGCTGTGCACACAAGAATCTTCAATAAAAGTCTACATTAACTGGTTGAGTGCTGGAAGCCCACATTTGGACTTTATTCTGAAGTGCAGGTCTTGAAACTAAAATGCTATATATTCTGTGTATGTGCTTCAAGTCATCTTTGAACTGAAAATATTTATTCTTGGTGGATTGGTCTAGTTACAATTAGAGCTGTAGGTTTTTAAATTTCTTGTTCGGTTTCGGTTTTGGTTTTTCAGGTGGAGAAAAACCTCGGTTTGGTTCCGTTTTCAGTTTGTTCATGAGGCCAAGTAAAATTCAATAAAACTCATTCTTATGTTCAGAGTCATAACTGAATGGTAGTGAAATTGAGTGAAACTCAATGAATGCCCGAAATAAGCTATAATACATGAAAAATCAGGAAGGCCAATATAATAATTACCTAAATATACAGAACTTTTATTCTGCTTGGCCATTTTTCGAGGTCTGACACCTACACACAACTTGAGGAAAGCTGCAAACACAACTAAACTGAAATGTCAGAAATTCACAGAATGTAGCCTTCCCAGAGTAGTGAGAGTACCCAAACACTGCCATAGGCTGTGTCTGGGTACTCTCACTACTCTGGGATGGCAACATTCTGTGAATTTCTGCAGCAAGAGCTGGCAAGAGAGTATTTAATAAAAAACTAAAAACCTTAGTAGGTTACGGGATGTCGATGGTTTCGGTTTTTAAAAAAAACTAAAAACCTCGGTTCGGTTTCGGTTAACCTGATCGACAACCATCCAAAAAATGCAATCACATATTTTTCTCTATCTTAAAAATCAACTAATTCTGCCTTTTTCTTTTAGCAGGTACACCACGATGCTTTCTTTTTGATCACCAGAACCCCAATAACCGCAGTGGTGTAGGGGACGGGCCCGCATTGCGAGGGGCCCCCCCGTCTTGAAGGACGACACTGGAAGAAAGAGGGAAAGAGAGATAGAGAGCGAGACTGTGGACCAAATACATATAATTTCAAACTCTCACTTCCACACAACATCCTCTTTGTAGTCTATGTATTATTCTTTTAACCCTTTTACCTAACCCTTTCACAACAAAAGACCTTCCAGTTAGCCACATAGTTTAGCGAAGAGGAGGTCCTCCTACAGTTAGAAATTGCGTCCACTACTCGTCCTGTAAAATGCTTGCCGTGCAAGAAGGACCGCACAACGGGTTGTGATGTAGTTGACGCGATTTCCCCTGCGAAAGAAGATCCTCTCGTGGAGGAAGCTTCCGTGGTATGTCCCACAGCAGACACCTGAGTAGATTTATCCACGGTCTCTGTGGAGACAGAGATGCTACCAACAGAATTTTGCATTGAGATTGTTTTATCTTTAGCAATATCTGGCGAATCAACGGCGCTGGAGGATACGCATATCCTATCATTCCGTCCCACGAGATCGATAGAGCGTCTACTGCATATGCTCGAGGATCCGGACATGGTGACACATACGTCTGCAACTGATTGTTGAGCTGTGTCGCAAATAAGTCTATCATTGGCCGCTCCCACTGGTAGCAAATCTGATTGAATACCTGTTTGTTGAGAGTCCATTCTGACGGCAACAAGCGACCCTTCCGTGAATGGGAGTCTGCTAATACATTCAGTCGACCCGGAATATGACGGACCGAAAGTAGAACTTGGTGTTCTAGTACAAACAGAAGGATTATTTCCGTTAAATTGAATAACGGAACGGAACGAGTGCCTCCCTGGTTCCGAATATATGCTACTACTGTCGTATTGTCGGACAGGATTTGGACATGTGCTTTCTGAATAATGTTCATCCAATGACGTAATGCAAGCCAAATTGACATCATTTCTTTGATGTTTATGTGCTTGCCTAGAAACTGCAGATCCCAAAGACCCTGGCACTTCGAATCCGTTGGGATCAATGTTGCACCCCAACCTGTTGTACTGGCATCCGTCATAATAGAAAAACTCGGATCCGGCAACTGCAGTGGAACTCCCTGAGTCAACCACTGAATGTTTGCCCAAGTCTGAATCTCTTGTTTCACTTGATTTGACAAGAGAACGTCTATATCGAGCGAATGAATCTTTTCTCTCCAATTCTGAGT
Organism: Pictodentalium vernedei; assembly: GCA_031216915.1. Lineage (NCBI taxonomy): Eukaryota > Metazoa > Mollusca > Scaphopoda > Dentaliida > Dentaliidae > Pictodentalium > Pictodentalium vernedei. The sequence goes on from CM062295.1 coordinate 765,058,512, forward strand.
CAAGAAAATTTGGAGAGGGCGTCTCTTATCCAGCATCGCAGCATTCTGGTCTGATGGAACAACCTCTGGAAGATAATGCCGGATAAAATCTACGGCAGCTTTATGTTGTTCCGAAAGGGAAAGCTCCAGATCCTCTGAATCCCTTTCGCCATCCTGTCGGACCCTATGAAGTTCTCGGTCGTCCGTACCTGATGCTTCAGCGGAGCGTACCGACCCAGCGTCATCAGATAATTCCTGATCCGACAGAGATTCTGTCATCTGCTGGGATAAGTTGTGCTATTTGTGATAGCACGTCCGTCACTGAGGCCTATGGAGCAGCAGTCTTACGTTGCTTTGCCGCTGGAAGCTCCCTGGACGTTGACTCCTGCATACTTCTTTTATGCGAACGTCCAGAGTCTACAGGCCTCGTGTCCCTGGCTACTGGATGGCGTGACCTGGTCGCCGTGGAATCCCTGATCGGCGAAGCTGGCTGGATATCCGTGGTCGCGTAGCCAAGGTGCGGTCGTGTGTGCTGCCGTGAGGATGAGGAAGCCATATTGACAGTCTCTCCGGACTGTCTATATTACGGAGCGTCCCGAGTGGCGGACGTATGCACCGAATGCGAAACGTTTTGTACCACAACATCTGGTCCCAGATGTTGTTGTACGAGAGAGGGACCTCTCTCGCTCGCAGCCCGGATGGACCTGGACGAGCTAGGAACCGGACTAATAGGCTTCCTCGTTCTATCCTCTGATCCGTCATCACTGGGTGTGCACTTTGTCTTATTATAGTGCTCGCATCACCCAAATCTCCTTTCTGGACCACAACGGACGAACCCGGCTGCCGAGCCATTCGATGAATGGTCGCTACACCGGGCGAGCTAGCGGACGCCAATGCCGTCGATCCTACTAGGGACCTCTTAGGCAATTGACGTATTTCCATGAGCACTTTTGCCGCTAGCTCTTCATTTAACTGTGACGATGGAGGCACACTTTTGGAAGACATCATGGAAACATCACCCTGTTCTTGTTCCTCTGAAAAAGAGATTGAAAAACTAGAGTGACCCTGCGGAGAAAGGACCGGCATGGCCTTTTCCCCGCTAACAACATACCGTGACACGTTTCCAATGTTTGTCATCCCAATTGACACACACTGAGCAGGAGTTAGTGCGAGTACACTGACTACAATTAATACATTGATTATGAAAGTCAGAGGAAGATTTCCTCTTATTACAATTTGAACAATATCCTTTCATTGTGAAAAGAACACAAACAGTCCTAGTACTCGCACCAACCCCTGAAAACAAAGATACATAATAACATGATCCATTAACATATAGAAAAAATAATTGAAATCAAAAAAATTTTTTGAAAAAATATTTTTTCAGAAAAGCCCAAGTTTCTGAAAGTAACGTTGAGCCCCAATGGATCCCAAAAAAGCCTAAGTGTGGGCAAATTTTTTTAAAATATTTCAAAAAAATTAATGCAACACTTACGTATAATAATGTATCTTGTTATAATTAAACTAATACAAAGACAAGAAATCACTCTCAACAGAAACCGTTGTCAATGTAAACAAGAAGTGTATAAAAACCGGAAACATGACTCCAGGCACTGATAAACATGGCCCGAAATCAGTTACCAATTACAACACTATCTGATGCAAAACTGAGACTTCCCAGGAAGAAACTGCAGAACATCAGATGGTAGATGCAGAACACAACGCCTAAACACCCATGGGTGAGGATGTAAACATGGGGAAAAAACAGAATTCATTCTGTTACCAAGCTAAAACTCCCAAGAAATTTTAGTAATAATATTACAGAAAATATGCCAAAAGCCTGGGAGAATAGCAAGGGGGGGACTAAAGGAAAGGGAGAGAGGAAACACTGAACAAGCAGTGTAACTTTATAGCAAGAATGACAACAACAGGCCCATGCCTTGAAATTAGGTAACATAACATAATTTCATAAAACAATTTTAAGTTACAGCCCTGATTATTTCCTGCCACTAATTTTTCCTCTCCTCTCCTTGTATTTCCTCTTTAGAACCACCATTTCTCTAATATTTATGTGTCTGGCATCATTTAAACTGAGATTTACAAGCACAAATATCAGTCAGATGTGAACTGATGAAGGGCCAAACAAAGAATGATAATTGGCGCCAATTTTGAGACCTCCTGGACACTGCGCATACGCAGTGGAGGAAAAGTATGGAGGACCATTTAGGACATGTTATTTTCGGTTTTAGATGCAAATTTTGAGGTTTGGGGGGCAAAATTTGTGTTTGGCCCTACATTTTGAGAATTAGCACCAGCTATGTCTGGGTCATTGGTACAGTATAAAAATCTACAGAGTCGTATTTTTGGAATTGATCCTATAGGACATACCTTCATTTAACTTAGGGCGTATGTACTACGTGAAATCCTGTATGCTGTGCATGGCAGCAACACTAAATTTGCTCCCGTTTTAACGGCAACCACCATTATGAAAGGGCCCCTGTCTCTATCTTGCAGGGGGGGGGGGGGGGGCACAAGATTTTCCGCTATGCCACTGAATAACCGAAATAGAAACTATAACCGATATGGAACACAGTAACCGCTATGGACTCTGAACATCCTCCGCTCCATCCCTAGAAGTGGTCATCCACCTCCAGGGAGGCGAGCGTTGGTCCTGCGCCCTGCTTCTACCCCTTTTTGTAAGCGCCTGTAAAATGCATTTTTGACCCAGCCAAATAGGTTCCAATGCAGGCCTGCCCCCGAACCAGGGAAGTTCGGGTCTTTCTATGGGTGGTCCCCGAAAAGGGTCGTTGTTGCCGTCTATCCAAAAACACATCCAACTGTAAAGCCAGAAAAACTGATTAAAACAGCCCGAGGCAGATTATACTTGCCAATGATGGCCCACATCATCACTCCATGATTTATGTTCAAAGTGACAGACTACACTTGCCTGAAAAAACACCACAGCACCCTCGGGGAGAGGTAGCACCTTTGTGAGAGGATCCCCTATCGCTCTGGTCCTCACCCGAGTGTTCAGTCAAGGACCTACACAAAGACAACCCAACACTCTTCCTGATCATCTAGCCTAAGACATCTGATTAGTACTCAATCTTTTTCCTCCTTCCACACACCTTGACACGTAGCTTCCAGATCTCAACAGTCACAGAACGTCGAAAGGGGCTTGCCCCACAGTGTCGCTGCATGCCATCGGCGCTGGAAACAATTTCATCCTAACTCTCATGGCACGTTAATTGTTATTGACTGATAATCAAGCTTTTTTAACCCTTCACCTAACGAATCGCCCGCATCCGCCCACGTAATATGTAAATTCAGCAGTATAAAAAATATTACATTTCCAAAAAGTTCAACAAAACCATATCATGTGATCCCTCGTTGGAACGAGCTCATCCAACGAGGGTTCACATGACATGGTTTTGTTGAAATTTTTTGAAAAATTTTAAAAAATGATATTTAAAATAATAAATTTTGATATCATCTGCATTGGGTAAAGGGTTAAATAGACGATTATAGCTAACATTCAGCTTTGGAAGTCAACATTAAATTGGATAAATAACTTCCACACCAGGCATTGATAACTGGGTGGGTGACTGGGTGGGGGATTATTTATTTATTAATTGGTGCTTAAGGTCAAATATTTCTGCACAATGGTTAATCATGACCTCGACAATTTTACAGGTGAAGGAAGCCAGAGTACCCAGAGAGAACCACCGAGCAATGGCAAGCAAATGTCAAGCTTCCCAACAAACTAACTCCACATAAGCAGGGTAAGCATTGGTTGAAGACAGATGCATCATTGACTTGCAGTATGTCTTAGTACACTAGGTCACTGTGCCCCCACAATGGGGGTGAAGTTTCTTTACCATGGACACAACACGGTTGCTGCAGGTGGGATTCGTACCGAGGACCTCTCGGCTAGCAGCCTGCTCCTCTACCTTCTGAGACACCGTGCCCCCGGGTGTGGAATTAAAACCAATTAATTAATCCTTTGATCCTGCACGAGCCACAGCAGTACCGACATCAGTTAGTACCAAAACATTTGGAATGGCACTAAAATATCAGGCTTGTCATTTTGAAGATTGCAGGAGGGCCATTATGGTTCACCTCAAATCACCCCCAGGAGGGCCATTTTGGGTTTGCCTAAAATGACCCCAGGAGGGCCATTTATGGTTTGCGGGGATCATTTTGTTTCAGCTTGCTGGGTAGACAGCTAATATCATTTTAAGGTACATGTTTTTGTAATTATGATGTACGTCATCACGCAATGTATAGATGCAGGCTTAAATATTTGAATGCAAGAAACCAGGTTACCCATAATACTAACAGTGAGAGTAATAGTTATCTTGCATCCAAATAACCAAGTCTGTATCTATACATTACATGATGACTGTACAAGCCCTTACACTGTGCTCACTGCCAGACGCCGATAACTTGGGGCGAATCAATCAGATTTGGGTGACGAATATCGTCCTGGCTTTGATTTTGGGATGCAATGTCCCATGTGAATCGTCAGGGGGCAAACTGGTTTGGGGATGATATGTCCCGTAATCGCATATGACATGAGAGTTGTCATAGTCTGATGTACAATGTAATCACTAATTACAGCTTTGGAATTGGTAGACCTCTCGCTTGTAGGTGACCTCCAATATACCATTCATGCCAAGTTTGGTTCACACCAGCTCAGCGGTTCCAGAGAAGATGAAAATATGAAAAGTTTACGAACGATGGATTCCAAGTGATAGAGCAAAAGCTCGCATGGCATTTTAGGCCACGTGAGCTAAAAACAGCAATAGAGATCAATTGACTGTTGCAGCAATTTGTTTATTATATGACAATTAGTATTTTAAACTGATCACAACACCTGAAATATTAAATACAACAAGAATTATATGAGCCAAATAACCATTAACAGTTTATGAAATTGGGAAATCCCAAACGCGTAGTAATATTGAACGTTCATGTCGGACACGAAACTTGAATGTCAAAACAATGGAGGCAAGACTTGAATTTCAATCGGAATCGCTTTCGATAACACAGATTCTCCTACATTTTGTTGGGTTCGAATCCTGAAAATAGTTGTTATTTGTTATTTTGCAATTGTTCAGCACGTCATTTTCAAATAGACTTTGACTGGAATGTTTGTCAACAGAGTTTAATGAGACCCAATCTATATTTGTCCCTTAGCAACAGGCCTCAAGTACGTTCGATTTTTACAATAATATTGTAACCGGCTCTCAATTCTCTTTCAATTGCTTGCCATCAAATATGCAAACTGTGCAACTGTTTTTATTGAGTTCTGTAACTTGTCATAGAAAAGCAGTGTTTTCCCACATGGTATAAAATGACTCAAGATCGAATGCACACATTACTGAATTCCCTGGTGGAATTTACCGATTTTGGTCACCGATAGTAGTCCATTCACGTGCGCCTCATTTGAGACAGGCATGATAACGATCTGGAAAACTTGACACTCTTGTTTTCCGGAGAGCTGGATTTGATGAGCAAACTACAGTTAAAACTAGAGGATGGCCACCGAAGGGTGGCTGATTCCCCCGAAAAAAGCCTTGATAGCCATTCCATCCTTATTCGCGACACACCCTCTGGTTGTGGGCAATAATAATACCAAGTATCATTAATATCCTTGAAGGCTGTAAGAAGTTCGGAGCGGACACGAATTCCGTCTATGCCCGGGCAGACAGACAGACGGACAGACAGACGGACGACGTCACGGCTAGATTCCCCCGAATTTTTTTCGGGGGAATAACTAGAAGTCCTGTCACGAATTGTGCGCTTATCAAGACTTAATTGCACGTAGGAATTGCGTGCAATTACCATATCGAATGGCATCCAAAGCACGGCAGGTTCTCCTGATTACTCATAGCAAACACAGGCAGTGTTTCTGCCAATGGCTGAAACATTGCTTGTGCACAGGCCATATGTACATAATTTGATAGCCTTAATATGGTCATAACGCGTAGATTAACGTGCAGATCGACGTGCAATTTGTGTGCGCATTTCATGACAGGACTTCTAGTTTTAACTGTACAGTGGTATTGTGGGGCTATTTGTGTTAATCATATAATAAATTAGGTTATTAGACACCTCCATCATTGGAAATCTGCCTCCTCACTATTTTTTTCCTGGAATTCTCTTTGATGATACTATTTTGCACTTGAAGGACAAAAAAATTCAACCCTTTGAACTGGTGGTATATTACGTATCAGTTCAAATGCAGCAATAAGAAGAGTCCATATTCATTATTTGGGGGTAGAACAATCGATATTTTCAACGTGAAGCCTTGGGGCTGCACACTGAAAATATTGATTGGTCTATCCCATACATTCACTTAGTAGCCATCCTCCTTAACCTGGGGACGCGGTGGCGTCGCGGTAACCGGTTCTCGTCAGATCACCGAAGTTAAGCAACGTCGAGCACGGTTAGTAGTTGGATGGGTGACCATTTCAGCTACTGATTTACGCTCCCGCGTTGTGTCCTTGGGCATGGCACTTCACCTCGATTGCCTACATGGGGGCACAATGACGCTGTGTACTAAGGCGTACTGCGCGTCGATGGTGCGCATGTCTTCAACCAATCTAACCCTGCCTGTGCCGCGGTGCAGAGTTCAGAGTTACGATGTTGGAGAGCCGACAGCTGCTCGTCGTTGCTCAGTGGTTCTCTCTGGGTTCTCCAACTTCCTCCACCCGTAAAACTGTCACCGACATGATATGACCCTGACTGTTAATGTGTCGTTAAACCCTAATAGAAAAAAAAAAAAAAAAAAATCCTCCTTAACTGGTTGAGTTCTAAATTATTTTTGATCACCAAAATTTGTTCACATGTCTTTGCCTTGTTATAATTTATGGGAGAGTGCCAATAGGCACTCTCCCATAAATTGTAACAAGGCAAATCCATACAGATAAATTAATTTCACTTAAAAGATAATATGAAGCATGTCTGCTGAATATATAGCCTTTACATTATGGTAGCTGCACATGAAAGTAAAGCCCAAATATGTGCTTCCAGCACTCTACCAGTTAATGAAATTATGGCATATCATGTGCCTGGGCCAGAAAAGAGGCCTCTCATGTTCAAAGGGTTAACCAACTGTATTTTGTTTGACAGAGTTTAGAGCTCTGTCAAACAAGATATAGTTGGATAAAAGAGCAAGTGCATTGTGGGAAATTTTTACTGCTGGAAATATTTGTCTTTCCATATAAATAGTGTAGAGTTCATTTTCTAATTCCAATTCCAACTCTTGGGCCCCAAAAAGTAGATCTTCTGTTTCTCCGGGCATTTTTTTATTTTATTTTTTATTTTTCTAATTATTTCTTTTGCCATCAAAAGTCCATGCTTTTGGTTTGTTTTATGTTTTAGGCCTCATAATCTACAGAATAGCATGAGTGGTGGTATATTTCACTCAAGGGATGCAAAGCCTTGCAAAGCCTTGTTGCACGCAAGGGACAAATTTATCAATTTTATTCACTTGGGTAAAATATTAGACAAAGCATTTAATTTTAATTTTTTTTTTTAAGTTTGCACTGGTTATAAAAAGGGAGTCAGTCAAAAGGACCAAGCAGGAGGGCCTGAGAAAAAGATTTTCAACTTTTTCAGGCCTTCTCAGGACTACTTTGTGGATTAGCAAAAAAGCCTCCCTCACTTTTATAATTGTGAACAAGCCAAGACCAATACCGGGTCTGGACCTGCGTCGCTGCATGCAACTGAATCGGCAAACAGGAAGTGGCTGCACGGCAGATCTGAAAATTGCATACACAATACAAATGATCATTATCAAGCCCCAGATGAAATATAAAATCAATCCCTTGCATAGAAGCCGAGAAAAGTTTGACGAACAATTTCAATGTTCAGTGGGTACAGTAAAATTTCAAAGTATTGGCAAACAGGAAGTGGCTGCACGGCAGATCTGAAAATTGCTTACACGATACAACTCATCATTATGAAGCAGCAGACCAAATATAAAATCGTTCCCTTTCATAGAAGCCAAGAAAACCTTGATGGACAAGAGCACCGCTGGGCATTGCATCATACGCCCGTGAACTGTTCAAATTGTACCACTTTAACACATTTGCAATTTTTTTAGAGTGCGAGAAATTTATACTGGCATATATATATATGTTACGGTCAGACTTTGAAATCAGTGATTTTGTGAAATGACTAAATTTTTCAGTCATTTGAGAAAAAGACTAACAAGTTTGAAGCCAATCGAAAAACAAATACTAAAGTTATCATCCGAAAACCAAATATTTGACGAAGAATTCTAAGTCCAACAGGGGCCATAATTCAGGTAAAAATTGTTCAGACCGACCCCATATTCGAACTTGACCTGTATTTTGTTGTGATTAAACCACATACCAAGTTTGGAGCCGATCGGAAAACAAATACTAAAGTTATCATCCGGAAACCAAATATTTGACGAATTCTAAGTCCAACAGTGGCCATAATTCAGGCAAAAATTGTTCAGACTGACCCCATATTCGAACTTGACCTGTATTTTGTTGTGATTAAACCACATACCAAATTTGGAGCCGATCGGAAAACAAATACTAAAGTTATCATCCGGAAACCAAATATTTGACGAATTCTAAGTCCAACAGGGGCCATAATTCCGGCGAAAAATGTTCGGACCGACCCCATATTCGAACTTGACCTGTATTTTGTTGTGATTAAACCACATACCACATTTGGAGCCGATCGGAAAACAAATACTAAAGTTATCATCCGGAAACCAAATATTTGACGAATTCTAAGTCCAACTGGGGCCATAATTCAGGCGAAAAATGTTCGGACCGACCCCATATTCGAACATTTTTGTTGTGATTAAACCACATACCACATTTGGAGCCGATCGGAAAACAAATACTAAAGTTATTGTTCGGAAACCAAATGGATGGACGGACGGACGGACAGATGGACGGACAACGCCATACTATAATACGTCCCGTTTTTCAAACAGGCGTATAAAAAAGTGTTTCGGATGGACGGATGGACGGAGTCGAGCGGTTACTAGATCTGCTCTGCCGCTGGTGACGCAGCTAATAAAAAATTACCTGAAACACAAGGACATTTTTAGCTTACATTATGGAAAAGTCAGCGTGAGATTTGGCCATCACTGGATGTCCATCATCCATCTGACAAATGTCATCAATTGGTTTTGCATATGTCTTTTTCTTCAGAAGCACTGTCCCAAACCAAATGTCACATACTTATGTACAATGGCTAATCATGACAGTTTTACAGGTGGAGGAAGCCGGAGAGAACCACCGACCATCGACGAGCAACTTTCAGCTCCTCAACAACGAACATTCTAACTCTGTTCAAGCTCAAGCAGGGTTACAGTGGTTGAAGACATGTGGACAGTCAATGTGCAGTATGCTTTAGTACAAGACGTCATCGTGCCCCCATGTAGGCAACCAGGATAAAGTGCCTTGCCCAAGGACACAACATGGGTCGTCCTGGACAGGGATCAAACTCAGAACTTAGTTCAGAAGTCCAACAGTCTTTCACTGAGCCACCAAGCTCCCAAAATTATCATTGGATGATACCCTCCAAAGTTTCTTTTGCTCTGTCAAACAAGATACAATTGTCTCCCCCAAACCAAGCATTTGATCGTGCATTTGAATGAGATCAACAGTCGCATTCCAATGAAGGTTTGTAAACTGTTTTTGAGACAAAAACTGAAACAATAATAAAATGTGAATAACCATTTTTTACAAAAATCTCTTGCTGGATTTGGTTGACATGTTCATTAAAATGTTAATGGAACTCACATTCATTTTGCACAGCCAATGATACAAGTCTAGGAAGAAGTTCTGGAATACTTAATAACATTTCTGAAATGAAAGAAAAAAGTTTGTAAAAACTTAAGTTTAATTAACCATTAAGGGCCTGGACAAATTTACTCAATGCCCACCAGACCACAGGCTTTACATGTGAGGTGGCCTAAATAAGCTTCATATCAAATAACAGCAAGCCAGAAAATAAGCAGACTGTCATCTGCAAAATGAGGTCCCCAGAGGGTGAATTTAGCCTCTATGAACCCCAATCTGAATCAGAGTCTCAAAACTAAACAGAAAGAGGTACCCAGAGGATAAATTGGTGCACTGTATGGAATAGAATCATCACATTCACCCTCTGGGGACCTCATTCTGCAAATGTCAGACTGCTTATTTTCAGGCTTGAATAACAGTATTCTGGTCCATACAGTTTGTAAATATGGGAATTTGTTTTTTTTTTTCTTCTATTTTTAGGTCCTGGGGTTTCCACAGGGCTGCAAATTTTTTTTTCCAGGCATAAATCAAGTACTTATGACCCAATTATACTTCCTGACAAATTTTGTTCAAATCAGTCCATTGCTTCTGGAAATGGAAATTTTGAGTGGAGCCCAAAATGGGCATATCCTCTCACAGGGAGCTCAAATATTGACCTACTGAGTTCCTTCGAAAACACTTGAATCTGCATCACTAAAATAATTCCCATACCAGAAATCTAAGCATTATTGCAAGGGGTTTATGAGAAGATGATTTTTAAAGCATTTTAAGCTTTTTTGCATTAACCCCACCCCAAAGGGAATAGTAAAATTTTAGGAGAAAAAAGCTCAGAAGCGTATACTCCACCAAGATGCTTTGTACCAAATTTGTTCTACTTGGCCCAAAGGTTCTGAAGATGAATATTTAGTTAATGGCCAACAAGAAAGATAATGACTTGGCATTTTCCCATTTCCAACAGTGTTAAAATGAGCATCCCCATTTGGCATCCCATGACAAAACTGATAGCAATTTTTCTTGTCCATCCGATTCCACTGCTCCTAAGGAAGCTTCATACCAAAAAACAATATTCTAGTCCATGCAGTTTTTGAAATATGGGCATTTGAAATTTTTCTATATTTAGCTCCTGGGTTCCCATGGAACTGCAAAAACAATTTTCGGGCATAAATAAGTACAAATTTGGAAACAAATTTAACCCTTTGAATCCTAGAAGCCATTATTGGATGGGTGTTCAGTGAATGTTTGGGGTAGACCAATCAATATTTTCAAAGTGCAGCCCCGAGGAAATCCCTTCTTAAATGCAACCTGAAGACTATGCTAAAGGAATCTAGGTAACATGCCCCTTCACCCTTTACCCAAAGCAGATGATATCAAAATTTATTATTTTAAATATTTTTTCAATTTTTTCAAAACATTTCAACAAAACCATATCATGTGACCCCTCGTTGGAACGAGCTCGACGAGCTCGTTCCAAGGAGGGGTCACATGATACGGTTTTGTTGAAAATTTTTGAAAAAATAATATTTTTTCAACTGCTGAATTTGCAAATTACGCGGGCAGATGCGGCCGATTCGTTGGGTAAAGGGTTAAGCCATCACAGTTGACTGAACCTGACAAAATAGAACATTCTCATCTAGACATTAAACAGAGTCATCCTACCAAGTTACAATGAAATCCCTACATATTTATTTATTTATTATTTATTTATTTATTGGTGTTTAAGATCACATACTTATGCACAATGGCTAATCATGACCGTGACAGTTTTACGGGTGGAGGAAGCAAGAGTACCCCGGAGAGAACCACCGAGCAACGACGAGCAGCTGCCAGCTCCCCAACGTCGTAACTCCGCACTGCAGCACAGGAAGAGTTAGACTGGTTGAAGATATGCGCACCATCGACATGCCGTATGCCTTAGAACATGGCGTCATCTTGCCCCCATGTGGACAATTGAGGTTAAGTGCCTTGCCCAAGGACACAACGTGGGAGTCCGAATCGATTGCTCAGACGGTCACCCATCCGAGGACTAACCGGGCTCGACGTTGCTTAACTTCGGTGATCTGACGAGAACCGGTTACCGCAATGCCACCACGCCCACAAATCCCTACATAAATACGACCTGTAGACTGTGCTAAAGGTTTTTAGGTTCCAGGCCTGTGCATCCATCATGGTTCACCGATCGCAACCAAAAGGGACGTTCTCACCTAGACATGACCGTGAACCTGCATATGAAATTTTGTGATGATCCGACAAGAACTATGGGTGTAGCCCATGCTGAAGGAAATGTGAACAGACTAACAAACTCAGACTTCCGCAGGTAATTTTGTCAAGTTGAGCTAAAAAACAGGATCCAGGGTGCAGTTCATTTTCATATTATTGTGGAGACAAGCAAAATTGACAAAAAATTAAAGATGGCTGCCATGGTGGCCATATTGGATAAGAAGAAAATCCCGCTCAGGATCACAGATCCAATGTCGAGTTGTGACCTTGGCCTTTGACCTGGCGAGTCCAAGGTCAATAGGGTTCTTCCTCGCACCAAGGCCAACACACCTATGAAGTTTCATGACTCTAGGTTGAACCACTATCAAGTTCTCATCCGGAAACCAATTGTTGCGATATACTATGTTCAAGGTCACTGTGACCTTGACCTTTGACCTGGTGAGTCCAACATCAATAGGGTTCTTCCTCGCACCAAGGCCAACACGCCTGTAAAGTTTCATGGCTCTAGGTTGAACCACTATCAAGTTATCATCCGGAAACCAATTGTTGCGATATACTATGTTCAAGGTCACTGTGACCTTGACCTTTGACCTGGTGAGTCCAAGATCAATAGTGTTCTTCCTCGCACCAAGGCCAACATACCTATGAAGTTTCATGACTCTAGGTTGAACCACTATCAAGTTATCATCCGGAAACCAATTGTTGCGATATACTATGTTCAAGGTCACTGTGACCTTGACCTTTGACCTGGTGAGTCCAAGATCAATAGGGTTCTTCCTCGCACCAAGGCCAACACACCTATAAAGTTTCATGACTCTAGGTTGAACCACTATCAAGTTATCATCTGGAAACCAATTGTTGCGATATACTATGTTCCAAGGTCACTGTGACCTTGACCTTTGACCTGGTGAGTCCAAGATCAATAGGGTTCTTCCTCGCACCAAGGCCAACACACCTATGAAGTTTCATGACTCTAGGTTGAACCACTATCAAGTTATCATCCGGAAACCAATTGTTGCGATATACTATGTTAAAGGTCACTGTGACCTTGACCTTTGACATAGCGAGTCCAAAATCAATAGGGTTCTTCCCCTCACCAAGGCCAATCTACCTATGAAGTTTCATGAATGTGAGTTGAACCATTATCAAGTTATCATCCGGAAACCAATTGTTTAAGATTTACTATGTTCAAGGTCACTGTGACCTTGACCTTCGACGTAGCATGTCCAAAATCAATAGGGTTCTTCCTCCCACCAAGACCAACCTACGTATGAAGTTTAATGAATGTGAGTTGAACCACTATCAAGTTATCATCCGGAAACCAATTGTTTACGCCCGCCCGCCCGCCCGCCCGCCCGCCCTCCCGCCCGCCATTCACCAAACTATAAGTCGAGTTTGACTTCGTCACAACTCGACTAAAAACTGATTATCGAAAGGAACCTTCCTCTTGTCACCATTAATCCACCACATAAAAATAGGATCCATGGTGTCTATTTTGAGGGATTGCATGGTGAAACAAAAGTGGACAGACAGATGACCAACTGTCTGAAAGACATGGCCACACCATAATACAGTTCCAGAGAGAGAGGCTGGACAAAAAATAAAAAAAATCGCAACATCGACGCCGTAGCTGCGACGGGTGGTGCAATCTCACAAAATTCTAAGTCCATCAGGGGCCATAACTCCAAGAAAAATATTTGGAACAACACATGCATTGAACAGTGGCCAGACATCAATAAGATACACTTACATGCCAAATATAAAGTCATTCCATCAAGTATTTCAAAAGTTATTGAGTTTTGAAACTCGTTGGTCACAGACAGACTGACCGACAGACAGACAGACAGACAGACAGACAGACAGACAGACAGACCGACCGACAGACCGACATTGCCACTTATAGAGCTGCTAGTCGCAGCTAAAAATAAAGGCTTCCCTCCCCCATTGCTTTGAATAATTGTTCGAGAACCAAATGTATATTTTTATTTGGCCTCATGCGAGTCCCATAATAAATGGCAGTGCCCTAAAAATCATTTTCAAATGTGATGCAACAGTACATGCCTGCCCTACCCCTTTTTTCAGGAACACACTGCAAGATCAGAAATAAGGAGTTAAAAATTTGGAAGGAATGCAAGCATGTCAATATACAAGCAATCCTGTAATATATATTACCTATAATTGTTATTAAATTAAGTCATATTTGGCCAAATAATTTACCTTTGTCCAGTTTGATCTATTTCTTCTACCTCAACCATCTTTATGCCTGAAAATTAACCCTTAGGTTGAAAAGTTGTTGAAGTGGAAGAAATTGACTAAACCATGACCATTACTGTGGCCTAAAATTTATGTCATAAACATGTACTATTAAGTATGTCACTAAAACTTACAACACCTCTGTTATAATATTTGGATGTTTCTTTTCATGTTCTATCGGTCGATAGTACCTGAGTTTGTGTGATTTCTGAAATAATACCTGAAGCAGCGAGCTGCTTCAGGTATTATTTCAGAAATCACACAAACTCAGGTACTATCGACCGATAGAACATGAAAAGAAACGTTCTAATTATTTTATTATGCCGAACAAAAAATGACTTTCATTGTTAAGCATTAACTGCAACTTGCCTCAATCTTGTAACAACAATGTAGTTGAATCCAAAAACATGACGTCATTTCGAACGAATGACGTCTCTTCGAAAATGACTTGTCACAAGTGCCGTCGCTTTGGGAGTTTCTATATCAACAAATGCCAGTGTTTACAACTGCATCATGCTGTTCGTGTTATAATTCATTGTTAATGCTTGTGTGAAAAGTGATATAAATTAATGGAATATAAATTCCAGTTTCTCGGATGACAACAGTTGATAGAATTGAGCGGAGTAAAACAATTTATTTTGAACTTGAGGCGGAGGCTCAGTAAGGTCGAGGAGTACTAAACTTGTGGAAATATAATTTACTGAAGTCATAACTGAGACTCGTATTCAAGATTCACTGAAGTGAAGAACACGTGAGTGAGTTTTTTAATATTTCTGTTTCTTTTGAATTCATTGTTTGCAGTTAAAATTGAAAACACACCCATTGAAGATGATATATTTGTTGGTAAGTTTGTGTCTACCGGTGTTGAAAAAAGTTAAACGGACATGGAGCCAGCGTTTGGTGTTGAGAAATTCCAATCAATGCTGATCAATGGAAGTGGCGCTTTCATTTTCTTCGTTCTCTTGTCTCCAGGGAAAAACGTTCCGATAGTACCCGTGTTTTGCCCCAAAACTCCCGTACTATGACTTTTAGAAGGTGTCAAATTAACCAATCATGGCTGATGTTACAAACGTGAGGCATAATAAATGTCATTATTATATTACAAACCTTGGTTGATATCTCGGACATTCACAAACCCCCTTGTTCTCTTCTGTTTGTTCTGAGCAAATACTGTAAATAAAAATAGAGTTGATGGGATCACAACACATTACAGTATTGCCCACTTAATTGGATATCTTTTATTTGAATATCTGAATATAATATCCAAACACAAAACCATTTACCATAATTTCAGTACAAATTTAACCTGTTAATTGCATTTGTGAGGTCCTTAAATTCATTTATTTTGGGCACACTATTCTGCCGTAATTTGGGAACATTGAAACCAGAAATAACAGCCTTAACCTGTTATATTTGATTGGCATATCTTTCTTTGCATATATCTTTTTGTCACATTATGATGGAAGTTATTGTCAAATGTACAAGAGGCACAGACAATTTACATATTTTTCTTGACGTTTTCACACCTTCTCTAATTTGGGCACACCTCTAAAGTAGTACTGAAATGGTTAACCGGATAATCGATTTGAAACCAGTTAGCTACTCAACTGATTAGAAAAACTGTCAACCAGTTATCCGAAATATCAATAGTGATCGTCATTCAACGTTTAAAAGGTAGTGAATCTGCAGCTTCTCCTTTGTGAAAGATCACACATGGCAGCTGCGTTGTATGTATTAAGAAATATTCGACTTTGGCGTTCAAGATTTCGTTCATGATTGGCAGTTTCCATGAGAAATGAGCAATCGCACAAACTATTCCGTAGTGTGTATACAAACGAACGTTGTCGAGTACTCGACAACGTTCGTTTGTACACACACTAGTTTGAGAATACTGCTTTCCAATTCATATAGTTTTTATCCCATATTCGGTGAAATAATGGCCACGGATAACCGGATATTTTCCGGTTATAGCTCTCAGTTAGTCGGTTATGAAAATGAGCCAACGGTTTCAGCCCTACTGTAAAGGGTGTGAAATTGGGGTAATCTAAAGGCATGTTTGCATTATACAGTAAACTCATGTTAATTGAATAAAAAAATCAATCCACGAAGAAAGTAGAGAAATTTCCCTGACAGTCACTGAATTTTTCATGTTTATAGACCTATCTGGTCTCAGTACATCCAAAACAGACATTTTATCTTTTTTGTTTTGTTTCACTGAGTTCAACCGAGATATAATATTGTAACCTCTGATCTGGATGATCTGAACAAGCATACAGGTCATTTAGGTTACACGGGGGTTATGTGAGTTGTGAAATATGCACACAAACTACAGGTTACAACAAAATAATACAACATGATATAAATTATTAATCCAGCTTGTTTTGCCTGTCAGAGTTGCATATGAGTAGAATGGCATGCCATTCATGTCTTAATATAATTTCTACCTCAATAACTATCAAGAACTAGTTGCTATTTATTGTGGCGGAAATTCTGTTAAGACATAAACTGCATGACTTGCTTAGTAAAACAGCACATTATTTCTATAGGTTACCACCACATTATTTAGCTTAACCTACTAATGGGCTATGATGCAAGCCAGAAAATAAGCAGACTGTCATCTGCAAAATGAGGCCCCCAGAGGGTGAATTTAGTGATGCTACCCTGCACAGCCGCAAACACAAACTTGTACAGTTTTTCAAAATGTATCACCATGTAACTCCCCCATATATTTCTAACAAAGTACCGCCGATTATCTCCACGACTAGCCAATGTCCCAACCTTCGATCATTGAGTTCCGTTCTGTCGCACCAATTTGTACAAGTGCTCATTCCTTCCCAACGTCACCAACCAATGGAATAGCTTTCCCTTATCTATCCGAGAGAATTCTTCTCTAATTTCAAACATTTCCTCAACAATGGCAACCTTCGCCCTCTGCTATTTTATAGCAGCAATAAATCTTGTGTAGGCCAGGTACACCATTGTAGGTTGCGATTACGGTGCAGTAACCTGAATGCCCACCTATATGAAAACCATATATCACCTTCTCCCTTGTGGCAATATGGACTGGTCGAAACACCTGAGCATTTCCTCCTTCACTGCCCAGTCTATGCGAATTTCCGCAATAATACAATCAATGATCTGCCTTTTACTCCTGATCTCTCAACGTTACTGTTTGGTTCTGAATTGTTGAAGAATGTCGAGAATCTTATGTTTGAAGTTGTACAAACTTTCATAATGGTAAATGTGGGTGAGCAACCCTCTCTAACCCTCCTCTGATTCATCCCACTAGAACCAACACACTCTTAAACATGTTCAAATACCTTCGCAAGCTGGTATTGTTCTTTTTCCTGTATCATGCACACACCAGTTTCTGTCCAGCTCAGCATCGTGGTGAACTTATATTCTGTCTTCGTGTTGGCTTATTATCACCCCTCCCCTTTGTTTCCTATCCACTTACTGTTCAATCTTTACTCTGTTCAATCTTTACTCTTTCATCTATTCTCTGTCGGGACGTAGGACAATCCGCAATATTTATCTAACGTGACATACAAAGATTTGTCATGAATACTCAGAATTGTCTAGTAATCTTGCAAGAAATTCCGAATGCCGGTTATAGCATAATGAAAGTCTATATAGGAAAATCGAGTGCCACCCCTAGCCTCACCTCACTTCATGAACTCCCGATCATCTTGGAGGTAATTAACAGAGTATCGTGCACCTACCTGTATCCTTATGAGGTGTGGTTTGTATCTTACGTCCCACACCGTGTCGACTTTTCTCTTTCTTTCGATTAGTTTAAGTAATTTACAATAATATACTAAATAGTGTAAAGCATCCATTTAGGCTTAATAAAATTAAAAATATGTTTCTCAGGCCCTCCTGCATGGTCCTTTTGGCTGCCGCATGCTCTCTTTTTATGACCAATGCAAACTTAAAAAAATAAAAATTACATGGTTCATGTCTGATACTTTACACAAGTTAATAAAATTGATAAATTTGTCCCTTGAGTGCAACAAGGCTTTGCAATGCTTTAGCATTGCAAAGCCTTGTTGCACCCAAGGGACAAAATACACCACCACCCTTGCTATTCTGTAGATTATGAGGCATAAAACATAAAATAAACTAAGAATATGAACTTCTCATGGCAAAGAAATAATTACAAAAATAAAATATAAAATAAATCCCTTTATAAATATGGCCTGTAGACTGTGCTCAAGATTTTTGGGCTTTGGGCCAGTGTAGCCATCACAGCTGACCAATCCCAACCAAAAGGCGACGTCCTCATCTAGACATTATACTGATTATACGGAGTCATCCTACAAAGTTACAATGAAATTCCCTTCATAAATATGGCATACAGTTAGTGCTAAAGGCTTTTCAGGTATTGGGCTCGAGCAGCAGTCATGGCTGAATGATCATGACCAAAAGGAGACGTTCCCATCTAGATATTATCTGGAGTCATCCTACCAAGTTACAATGAAATCCCTTCATAAATACGACCTGCCGACTGTGCTAAAGGTTTTGGGGCTTCGGGCCCCTGTAGCCGTCACAGTTAACCAATCGCGACAAAAAGGGGACATTCTCATCTAGACATTATATGGAGTCATCCTACCAAGTTACAATAAAATCCCTCCATAAATATGACCTGCAGACTGTGCTAAAGGTTTTCGGGTTTCGGGCTCAGGCAGTCATCACAGCTGACAGATTGCGACGAAATGTGGAAATTCTCATCTAGACATTATACGGGGTCATCCTACCAAATTACAATGAAATCACTCCGTATTAAATATGACCTGTAGACTGTGCTAAAAATTATGGGGTTTTCAGTCTCTGGCAGCCGTCACAGTTGACACATCATGACCAAAAGGGGATGTTCTCATCCAGATATTATACAGAGTCATCCTACCAAGTTACCATGAAATCCCTTCATAAATACGACCTGTAGACTGTGCTAAAGGTTTTCAGGTTTTGGGCTTGGGCAGCCATAAAGGTTGACTGATCGTGACCAAAAGGGGCATTCTCATATGGACATGGCCTCAAACCTGCAAATGAAATTTTTTAACTATCGGACAAGAACTACGTGGTGTAGCCTGTGCTAAAGAAAAATGCGAACAGACTCACAGACGTTCGCATGCGTGATGGCAATAGCTTATCTTGACTTTGTAAAGTTAAGCTAAAAATGAAATTACCACTATCACACACAACTTCATTAAGCATTGAAACAGGTAGTCTTTTTACCTTTTACTAAGAATTGAGACACCTACAAAATTAATTATTTTTACCCATCTCAATACATAGATAAAATACGGTAGCTCACATCTGGATACTGTTTGAAGCAAGGAAACACAATTTCAAAGATAACAGAAAAATTTAAGATGGCCACCTCACTGGTCACTGTTGATCAAAACATGACAGAAATATATGAACACCTAGAGATGAGCTGATTAGTAAAATGACCCATCAGACGAATGCTGATCATTTTTGACAACAATTGACCAATACCAAATGCTGATGTCAGATGGTTTCTTTATTATTCAAGCTTACTGCAGAAGCTGGCCAATTTACAGTAATCAGAATTTAATTTTTAATTTACGTGTGCCATCAATCCCCATCAACTCTGAAGATAACACACTTTTAATACTCACTTAATTAAGTTAAATAACAGACACCAAAAGGTTAATTTTTTGTCAATGAAGCACCACCACTGCAGTATATTTTTGATTTAAAATATACAGCTAACAACTGAGTCGACAACTATCAAAAGCCGTCATTGGAACCATATGTTTTAAAGTGGGAGTTTCTTTCTGGCAAACCCATATATAGGATTGTGTCAAACGAGTCATGACGTTGCACTGCATTATCTATTTTTGTCACACATTTCAACATGAGAAAAATTCAGTGGCTTTGTGTTGATAAATCCCTCCCCGAATGGCCCAATATTAAACTTATTGCACCCTATCCTCTCACAGTTATCACGGATTACTAATATGGAGGAATTATCTGTCCAATAAGGGAATAAAGAATGCCATTATATATTTAAAGAGACGATCAGCCTGGTTGAAAGAAATATTGCGACATTTTGCAGAATGCAGTATAGTTTGGGCAGTGAAGAGTGTCCGTATTCACATGCACAATTACACAATCAAAATCTTTAATATAATATTCTGCCTTTTCTTTCACGAACCATCACTTACCTGATACCAGTAACAGACGAGTGGCATACCGATCGCTTGCAACTGGTTGTCCCACGAAGGGGAAGAAAGTTCACTGCAGATCATCCATAACACTTTCACTCACTGAGTTTCAGACAATTGGCGAGGGACGATGTTGAACCATCGAGTGCCGATGGTGAACCGATGGGTGCTTATTGGCCGAGTGCCGATGTTACACTGATTAATCGTCTCATCTCTATGAACACCAATACATGTTTTTATCTTGTAACAAGGTATTTTCCCCAAAAGTAGTAAAAACACACTATTAATTGAAAATAGAATATGTTTTCATTTTTGGAATTCACTTTAAAAAATTTCCACAATCCTTTATAAGTATTTCCAATAGTTCCTTGAATCCAGCACCCTATGTAACGACATGTAACTAACTTACCCAAAGTATTTTTACAGCCTTAGTCATTATATATTTTCATGTAGCATGTGATATGGCAGTTACCAATTTTTTATAACCAGAACTGACCAGAAAGGGTTATAAAAAAAATTTCATTTCTAACTGAATAACTAACCCTGTGCAATGTACAGCCTTAGTGTAAATGTCATCTATATCAACTCTTTAGCCAATGTAATGGTCAAAACCAGCCAGTACTATTCAAACTCAGCTTAAGAACCCTCGTTTGGTTTGTTTTCAGTGAATTCCAAAAATTAAAACATATTCTCTTTTCAATTAATATCTTGTTTAAAGATGTCTAGACAAAATACAAATCTGTATCGAGAGTAGTAACATTTAGTGCTATCATTCGACTGTGAAAAAGAAAATTTTTTACCTGCACAAGTCCTGGAAATGAGGCAGGTGTGAGTACAATTGCTCCAGTCAGCACCCATGATTTCTATTTTACGGGAGCTAAAAAATGCACTTGTTGAAAAATATTGTGGAGCATGAATATACTGTGAGGACATAGAAATGGGTGTTGTTTTGAGAAAGCAACACAGTGTGGCCTGTGGCAAGTTACTGTCATAATTCAGCTATTCCTCATACAATTAACCCTTTGAACACTAGTGGTATCTGCCATGCCATTTCAATGGCACAAATTAGAAGAGTCTATATTCATTATTTGGGGTAAACCAATCAATATTTTCAACATGCAGCCTCGGGGCTGCACGTTGAAAATATTGATTGCTCTACCCCATACATTTACTGAACAGCCATCCTATTTAATGACGTTATGACGTATCGTGCTCCTTGCTGGAAAAGCAGCTGCTCAGATTCAAAGGGTTAAGGTTTCTGTTGTTTGGTGACAGTATTCCCTCGAAAATTCATGTTCCAGCATTTTACGGGTGCCAATTACTCTCGTCTCTGATTTCGCGGGAGCTTAAAACTGCACCCGTCAATTTTGTTCATTTCCAGCACTGCTACTTCTGTTTAAAAACTTACTACCATCTACAAAATTATGAACAGAAAATAATGAATTAACTGGATTAATTTTATTGTGGCTCTATTGAAAAGTGCTAATGTAGGAGCCTTACACTGTACACATTAGCCCAAATAAAAATTTATATATATTTATTGGAATTTTGACGACACTTTCAACGACAAGGATCACCTCGTGTCAGACAGTTTTCCATGAGGAAGAAGCAGGAGCACATGAAGAGAACCACTGAGCAGTGGTGAGCAACTGTCAGACTCCCCAACATATTAACTCCACAACAAGCAGGGTTAGCACTGGTTGAAGACAAGTGCACCATCCACGTGCAGTATGCCTTAGTACACAGCACCATAAATACAACCTGTTGGGTGTGCTGCACAGGTTCAAGATACCTGTATCAAGAGTAGTAACCGTTAGTGCTATCATTCAATTGAGAAAGAGAATGTTTTTTACCCGCACTTATCGAAAACTGATTACACATGTCAAGCCCATTATTTTGATAAAATCAATTAAATGATAAATAAATCACCAACTCGGTGAATTAAACTGGACTAAATCATTTTTTGTCATTCATAATATTTTTATATTGGCCTATCATGCATTAAACATGAAAAATAAAATAAACAGACAGCTGAAACACTTCTTTAAACTTTGGCAGTTATAGTAACAATGACTGGGAATTACGTCATGCACATACCAAGAATGTAATACCATGAGATAATAAATGAAAGTGTCAATGACACGGTAGCTCAACTTGTCAAGACATGTACATGTATAGTATGTGACACAGCTATGACAAACATCTAGGTAATGACCTGATAACAAAGGTACATATAAAGTATTGTAACGGTCTGTACATAAATACTGACCGTAGCCTGTAACAAATGTATAGGTAAAGTATTGTAAAGGTGGGTGACAGTCAGATGCTAAACTAGAAAAGAAATCTTTGAGTCTCAGAGTGGGTCTGACTGAACCCCAAAATATTTGTTCTCATAGCACAGTGATAACAAAGGCACCCCAAAACACACTCATTCCTGTCCCAAGGTGAAAACAAAGGTACCCAAGAAGTTCCGTGAAGACCAGTTCATAAATACGAGCTGTATAGAAGTTGTGCCAAAAAACTGATTGGACCTAATTTCAGTACAAAATGGCCACTGGCAGCCATCTTGAATTTTGGACCGCACTCAGAAACACTCGTTCTCGTTCCAAGGTGATAACAAAGGTACCCAAGAAGTTTCGTGAAGATCGGTTGATAAATACAGCCTCTAGCCCGAGCCGTATTGACATGTGCACTTACAGTGTATAAGTAGCACTAAATAAATCAAAATTCATCTAATTTGTATAATTTCTGCACGAGAAAAAAACCCGTACTGTATGTGATGTATTCCAGTTTACTAAACATTCATACAAAAATTTATTCAAATCAGAACTTTCATACAGAAGTTCTGTACAAAAGACTGATAGCACTAATTTTGGTACAAAATGGCTGCTGGTGGCCATCTTGAATTTCGAACCACACCCAAAAACACTCGTTCTCATCCCACGGTGAAAACAAAGGTACCCAAGAAGTTTCGTAAAGATCGGATCATAAATACGGCCTCTAGCCTGAGCCGTATAGAAGTTGTGTACAAATGAAAGTGTCAATGACACTGTAGCTCAACTTGACAAACTTGAACTTGGTAAGTTATAAATGAAATGGCAAAATTGAAGATCATTGGTACCAATGTCATTTTTTTTGCCAGTGGCAACATTTTTTGACAGAAACCGAAGAAAATCGATAGCTCCCATCTAGAGGCCTCCCCAAACAAGCATGCCAGGTTTCAAAGCAATCTGATCATAAGAACTGTAAGATGTACAAAAGGGAAATATTGTGGTCTGACTAGACTAAATTCTAAGAACGTTGGCCGTGGCAACATTTTTTGATGGAAATGGAAGAAAATCGATAGCTCCCATCTAGAGGTCACCGTAAATAAGCATACCAGGTTTCAAAGCAATCTAATCATAAATGTGCCCTGCAGGGTGAGCCAAAGGGAAATATTGTGGTCTGATGAAACTAAGTTCTAAGAATGTTGGCTGCGGCAACATTTTTTGATGGAAATTGAAGAAAATTGATTGCTCCCATCTAGAGGTCACCCCAAACAAGCATCATGCCAGGTTTCAAAGCAATCCGATTATAAATGTACCCTGTAGGGTGTGCCAAAGGGAAATATTGAGTCTTCTGACTAAACTATGTTCTAAGAACGTTGGCCGCGGCAACATTTTTTGACAGAAATTGAAGAAAATCGATAGCTCCCATCTAGAGGTCTCTCCAAACAAGCATACCAGGTTTCAAAGCAATCTGATCATAAATGGGCCCTGTAGGGTGTGCCAAAGGGAAATATTGAGGTCTGACTAAACTAAGTTCTACGAACGTTGGCCGTGGCAACATTTTTTGCCGAAAATTGAAGAAAATCGATAGCTCCCATATAGAGGTCATCCTAAATAAGCATACCAGGTTTCAAAGCAATCAAATCTTAAATGTGCCCTGTAGGGTGTGCCAAAGGGAAATATTGTGGTTTGACTAAACTAAGTTTTAAGAATGTTGGCCGCGGCAACAATTTTTGATGGAAATTGAAGAAAATCGATAGCTCCCATCTAGAGGTCACCCAAAACAAGCATGCCAGGTTTCAAAGCAATCCGATCATAAATGTGCCCTGTGGGGTGTGCCAAAGGAAAATATTGAGGTCTGACTAAACTAAGAACATTGTCAGCGCTTTTTTTGACGGAAATGGAAGAATATCGATAGCTCCCATCAAGAGGTCATTCCAAACAAGCATACCAAGTTTCAATGCGATCCAGTCAAAAATGTGTACTGCAAGGTGTGCCAAAGGGAAATATTACTGCATAACTGCACGAAGTTCATCGAAGGTCATTGCCAGCGGCAACACTGTTTGATGGAAATCGAAGAAAATCGATAGCTCCCATCTAGAGGTAACCCCAAACAAGCATACCAAGTTTCAATCCAATCTGATAATAAAGGTGCCCTGTAGGGCATGCCAAAGGAATATATTGATGCCTGACTAAACTAAGTTCAATTGTTTTTGTTTTCTGGTTTTTATTGTTTTTGTTTTTTGGTTTTTTTTGTTTCTTCTGTTTTTCCCCTCTATTTTCCCTAGTTCTCTTCCTACCCAACAACGACGATGAGATCAAACAATATTTTACTCAGTTTTAGCAACCACCTATATACTTTGCAATTTTTGAAATGTTCCAGGAGACGGCTAAAAAGCTACCGGTAAGTGCTTTCTGCCGAATCCTCTCTTTGATATTGTCAGCTATTTCCATATGGCTTGCTGCAATGCATACCTTCTATTATAAATTCTCTACAGTTGAAGTAATACAGTGAAACACTTTTAATTGAATAGCCACTTTGCCAATGAAAAATATTCAATTAACAGGAGTATTCAGGAGTATTCAATTAACATGGATTGTGTCACTTTCCTGCATCCCAGAGATAAACTTAGCATTTATTCTATTACATCTTGTTTGACAAAGCTTTATGAGCTCTGTCACACAAGATATAATAGATTAAATGCCTGTATTGGATGTACAAATGTACTGAGGCCAAATAGGTCTGTAAACAAAGGAAAATTTGGGCGAGTCAGGGTAATTTCTCGACAGGTTGCAAGAATTTTTATTCAATTAACAGGAGTTTACCCTATATTAATCTATATTTAATTAACAGGTCAAATTTGTACTAGAGGTATGGTAAATGGTTTTGTGTTTGGAAATTATATTCAATAAAAGGATTATTCAGTTAAGAGATATCCAATTTAGTGGGTTTCACTGTATTATCAATCTCTTGTATGTATTATATCATGTTCAATTCTGAATAAATATTGTTTTAAACTAAGTTCAATGGTCATTGCCAGCGGCAACATTTTTTGACGGAAATGGAAGAAAATCGATAGCTGACATCTAGAGGAAACTCCAAACAAGCAGACCAGGTTTCAATGCAATCAGATCAGAAATGTGCCCTGTTGGGTGTGCCAAAGGGAAATACTGAGGTCTGACTAAACTAAGTTCAAAGAATGTTACCAGCAGCAACATTTTTGATGGAAATGGATGAAAATCGATAGCTCCCCATCTCAAGGTCACCCCAAACAAGCAAACCAAGTTTCAGAACGATCTGATCATAAATGCCAACTGTGACATGCACATATGAAAACTTACAGGAAGATTTATTCTCATAAATGTCAAGATCTGAAATTGCTACAGCTAATATTCGACAGAAATTTGCCAACTGTTGATCTGTTAAACAGGAAATTAGACTTCTTAAATTATCTGCAAAATAAGAATATAATGAACAGGTCAATTAAACATAAATAAACAATACATATATGTAAAACTAAACCATTTATAACCAGACACCTCATACTGTTACCAGGACTCAAAAACATTCATCCTCTAAGTACTGTCAGGTGAAATTCACATTGGTGAATATTAGGTAACTCTCATGCCTAGAAAATAAACTGAATAGTCATTTAGGTTATGTGTGTGTGTGTGTGTGTGTGTGTGTGCGGGGGGGGGGGGGGGGGGGGGGTGAGGGGGGGGGGGGGGGGGGGGGGGTTACTTCAGTTGCAAAATACACAAAAAAAA